>OU862924.1:16826789-17046789 GCA_917880885.1 Limnephilus marmoratus
ATCTGAACAATAATCCAGTACAAAAACAACAAGTGTTTTTACTTAAAAAGGATACCCACAATATGCCACTTGCATGGATTCCATACCGACTTGAAAAAAATCGTGGAGATAGAATTTTTTACTATGATTGCGAAAATGTTAACAATTTTTTTTTGAAATCTACAGTTTTTTTGATTTTTAAATAAATAAATCCATTATTTGGGCCCGTGACGTCACTACATGAAAATGTCCCATCTCCGAAAATGTTCCTATTAATTTTGTAAAATTCCACACTGATTTTTTTTTTTATATGGCAACACTTTGATTTCAGGCCAAGTTTTGAATTTGACATTTAACGTTCACTAGATTTATTGTTTGTTCTCTGCGAACTTATCATTTAATTTTACTTTTCTGACAGATGTTATCAAAAGAACCCCGTACATTTTAAGCTGTTTGAACGTGTTTTAGAGGTATAATAGTAGTGGTTCTGATTTTAACAAAATCAAAATTTATAATATTCTTATTATTATTATAATTTACAAGTACAAGTATATTACATTGGATTGCCTGTCTTGTGGAAAACTTTCTTTTTTTAAATAATTTTCGGCAATGTAATTATCGTTTTTTCGCACCCATAAAATTATGTCCTGTCTTTCCTTAAATTTTCAAAAAATCGCCAGGGTTTCAAAAATACAGATTGTCTTAGAATATTTGATAAAACCGGAATTTTTTTTTAAATGAAATGCAAGTGGCCTTCATAACAATTAATAACCTTCAATTTATAACATCTCTCCTCTGTACGTTTCCCTTAGTGTGGAAACGAAGAAGTCCACGAAACTGCTCACTTTACATCTGACGGCGGATTGTCGGGAGACCACACCCTGGTAATCTACGCAGCGTCGTTGAATCAATTGTCTAATTTATTTTTTTCAAAACTCAAATGCTCATTATGTAACTAACTTGCGAGCTAAATATGATTGAGATTACCCAGAAATTCGATAGATTACATATAATAAATATTTCAATATGATGTTACTTCGTAATAAAATAATAAAATGGATTTCTAATTGGGAGATTTTCTACCATCTCATGGTCATTATCGCTAGAAGCCAAACCAAGAGTTCTAGAGGTCGTTAAGCCTTCGCATCCACTTGGCTAACTACCTACCACCAACCGTAATATCTACAAGCTATGTGCAAAGTCACTAACGACAGTCAAATAACTGTCCTTTAAATATTCACCAGCAAGCCGTCTTTAACTGGCCACTTAACTAATTCATAACACACAAGGAAATGTGAAAATGACGACCCAATTCATACAACGGCCATGACATGTGATATTTCTGGAATGAATCAAACTCGACGAAAAGTTTTTGAACTTGTCTTTTAAACATGTTTATTGAATTATTAAGGGATACATTTAGGTCAAGGTAATTGAATTCCTGACACATTTATTTGACTTCGTCGCAAATCGATGTTAAGAGGATTCTCAGTTAACAAGACCCGTTGACCCTTTCGCTCTTATTCCCCCGAATACTGAGCGAAAGGGTCAACTGCACCTCAGGTTGATTTTTTTGTTATTGTATGCTTTTGTCGTTTCATTGCATTATGTGTTTTTTTTTCATTGAATTATATTTTCTTTATTGTTTTAATTTTGAAGTATTTATAATAACTGTGGTACTCAACTTATAAACTATAATATAAAAGCCCATCAGGGCGTCTAATAAATAAATACTTAAATAATACCTAAATAAAGTCATCAAAATCGAGGTTCGTGTTCCACATTGTTTTCCTCCAAAACTGAACAGATTAAAAAAAAAACTTTACTGACTGCATTAGACGAAAATTTTCCATGTTTTTTAATGTAGCTGTAACTTTGTGGTTATGCATTATAGAAAAAAATAAAACAATTCAACTTTGTGTAAACCACTTATATAATTCGTAAATCCGACCGGTTTCGGAACAAACGTTCCTTCATCAGGGATAGCTTATTCTATTCTATGTCAGTAAGCTTTATTTTTTAATAAATATTTTGTCCCGTTTTTTGTGTACTGAACGTCTGTTTATGGCGTACAAAAAAAGGCAATTTTAACAATTTTCAGATGATCCCGTAAGAAGTAACTTGTCAAAAAATCAGAGCGTGCAAATCACACGCGGTAGAAATGAAACCTTCATTAAACCAAAGTAGACAGGAGTAGGGAGGCATTGAAGCACCGCACAAAGAGAATACCGATTATACTATCTCAATCTCTCGCAGGCTAAATACTTTAGAACTTTGTGTTGTCTCTTTTTAGTGTCGCTATTTTTCGTTCCATCGAGTTTCAAATCACAACCATGCTAAAGAAGTTTTCACTTCAAAAAAGAAAAATAAAAAAACATTCCCGTGTATCCAAAAGCAATTTAATTAACAAAAATAAAACAGATACACTTTCTATCATTGAATGGCGTTGCAACTTGCTAGTACTTAATAAAATAATTTTCATAGTTGTAATATTAAATGTTTTTTATGCTTCAAGTGGTACTCTTTTATAAAACAGACTTCCATCTTGCTGGATTCAAGTATTTACAAAGAAAGACCTTTCATGGTTTTCTTCAAAGAGTAGTCATTTATAATTTACAAGGTGATGAGAACAAACAGATATATTTTATTCAAACAGACCCTACCTATTTTCAGGTACATTTTTTTTTGATTACGAGAGATATTATAAAGAAAGCAACAGAATACACTTCGACAGATTGATAAAATACGTAGAATTATCTAACACAGGAAAAAGAGAAAAAAAAACAGTTTTTTAAAAAAATTTGCGTATTTTTTTCAGATCTAAATGTTCAATAATGCTCGTATAACTCGTTTTCCGTAAAGTTATTGAAGAAAAACCCTTTTTTAAGATCGAGAACATCAATAAAATCAATATACATATATATTAATTTATAAATCTGAAAAACTGAATAAAGATGTCATGAGATCCCTGTGGCATGTCTGTTAAAAACGTCTTAGATTGAATTACAATAAGGAATTCTATTGAAAAACTTTCCGACCAAAATATATTTAATTTAAATGACCCAACTCAATTTCGATGGCATAGACTTAAAGTGAAGTATCCACAAAATGTCAATTATTGCGAAAACGTAAAAAAAGATATTCTCGATTGAATTAAAATTATATTTTAAAATTACTTAATACATTTTATATTAAAGCATAACTATTTTACTATTTTGTATTGATTTATATTTACGATTCGTACCAATTAATATTTAAAGATATTTAAATATCTTTACCCTTAACTTTCTTTTAAAATACTTGACCGTGACGTTTAAAGGGCCTGGCGCCCTAAACAGTTTCTTTATTTACATTAAAAAATATTAAAACAATGTGACAATATGTAATGGTTCTCTTCCGGTTCATGGGATGAGGTTTGTCCGAATCTTGGCGGTGGACGCATATGCCCACCAGCTGCATGGCAGGCTGGATTGGAAGAGCCTTGTTGAGGGAGATCTTTTGACCTCTCCAGTAGGACTCTCTGTAGGAGGGAAGTATTCACATGTCCGTCACTCCTGGAGTCACTGACCCCCAGATTCCTACCCACCCTCATACTTTTTTTCCTTCCTAGAACTTCATCTAGTTCTTTCCTCAAAAAATCCTCTACACAGCATCCCCAAAGATGACATGGGCCCTGAGGGGAATTATTTTCCTCAGAGCCTACTGTGTAGAGCTAATGTAAAAAACCCTATTTTTATGTATGTCCTATTATTCCTTCAACTCTGTGGGTAAAATTTAACTTAAAATGTTGTAACAGCTGGGCGATTCCACTATAGACGATTCTCGACAGTAATTTTTAAATCGCAGCATTTGTTACTTTTTTTGATATCAGTGCAAAGAAGGTCAATATTTAATAAAAAAAAAAAATTGGATTTTACTTCATATTGAAATTTTTGGTGCGCCTGGAAACATTATCATCCGAAGAATCGGTATATAAACTGCAAAATCACACCGTGTAACACTGACGCGAAACAGTTGTTACCGATAGTTTGAAGTTATATTTTACTGCTGAACGTGTAGTGACAATATTAATTTATTCTTATGTGCCGAAAGATGTAAGTACTAACTTGTTGTTATTTTTTAAGCATCATTGACTGCAAGAAGTCACTGTTAGCTTGTTGTACCCGCGATACAAAAGATATATAAAAGTTTGTTTTTTTCACAGAAATAAAGTGCTAACGTTTTGAAACTTTATAAAAGTAAGAAGAAATCACAGGCAAACTTGAATAAAACTTTTTTAAGAGTATAATGTTTGCTGAATCGAAATAAACGTCAACTCAAATTGGTTGCACCCGCGATTGTGTTGTTAGAATTGCGGGTGCAACTCTTTGACGACTACCCTTATTGTGTCTACCCTCATCACATATTTTTTTGTTTTTTATGCCTTCAATAATAATATATGCTGTGTATTACCTACTAATAATTTATATTTAATAGATGTGTTTATATTATGTTCAACTTTTTTATAGAAATTCTATGATTTGGCACGCAGTCTCTCTGAAACATCTTCTTTATATTAAAAAAAGCAAAAAAAAATGGTTACGTTGGATGATAGATAGGAAGGGCTGAAAAATAAATCAGGCATTCAATCAAAACATTTCTTTCAATCTGAAAACGTGGAAAAAAAATAGCATTTCCGTGGCGCGAACCTCACTATCTCGTCTCCAGAGCACATTGGTTTTGAAATCTCCGAAAACCACCACTGAAACAGAAAGTGATTGGGATGATAACAATCTGGAATCTCTTACAAATTACAAAATATAAAAAGGAATTCTACAAAATAAGAAAAAAATAAATAAAATTTGTTCTTGAAAGGTATTGATGGATGTAATATGTTCATAGAATTTTGACTTAAACGAAAATAAATAATTAACATAAATGACAAAGTGTACTGATTAGTAATACGCATTGTTGGATTTCTTATTTCGTTCCTCTAGCAGGGTTTATTGAGGTTTATATACACTTAAACTAGACGAGTTGCACCCGCGATAATTTGATGTTGCACCCGCTATTGTTTGAAAAGCTAATAATTCATTGCTTGTTTTTGTTCTCTATATATTTGTTTATTTTTTTAGTTGATTAGTTTAACGTCTTACGAAATATCAAGGCATAACATAATAAATGTATCACAATTAACAGACTTTTGTGTTTTTGTCTTATGATCTGGAAAAGGTGGGCCAGCACCCGCGATCGCACTTTGAACCTCCCTCCTGATTATTTAAATATTTCAATTAAATTCTTATAAACTAAAAAAAAGTAAACATTTTAAAATGTAGCTCTTCCAATAGTAATTTCATTATAAATGTTTTTTGTTTTATTATTCGGAAGCTTTATATTGGTCTAAATGTTGCACCCGCGATAATGTAATCGCCCAGCTGTTATGATATTTTGATAATAATACCATACGATACCTCGGAGTTACGCAAAAACTTAACTTTATTATTTTAAATCGGAAAGGCACCATATTTTGACTTTAAATAATGCATGATTTTTTAAACCCATCAGTGCTATTAACTATTAACTCATTTTAGACATTTTTGTAGTTACCATACTTTAACTCTGAACCACCGAATTTATGATCGTTTTATATAATTTATAAACATCGATTTAGAATGGATGAGCTTCATATTTGCTCAATTTGTTATAACTTTATTCATCCGAATTAAACCTATTTCTAACATTTGGAATTCCACGGAATATTATTATTGGTCAATTTGGAAAGCAAACACACAAATAAATACATGTAGTAAGGTAATACAAAACTCCTACATTTAGGTAGGTAAACAATATGGTGATAGATAAAATTATAAAAATGTATATAATAAATAAATGTCAGATTTAGTTTCTTACTGCTGCTGGCAAATTAGTTACAGCCCGGGACCTAATTTATTTATTTTTTACGTTAGCTCCACACCAAAGGCCCTGAGTAAAATAATTTCCCTCAGGGCCTATTTCACCTTAAGGGAAGCTGTGTGGAGGGTTTTTTTAAGGAAGGGAAGGAGAGGAAGTTCTGAGAAGGAAAACTGTACAAGGGATGGGTAGGAATGGATAGGAAATGGTGAATCCATTCCCCCAATTGCGGTGCATGGCGACGGGTTGAGAGTGTCCGGCTGGAAAGGTCAAAAGGCCTCCCTCAATCAATCTCTCTCGATCCGGCACGCCTTGCAGTGGGTGGACCAAAGATATTCAGGGTGGACGAACGCATTGGCCGCCCAGACCTAGAAAAAATTCACCCTTTGTACCCGGGCGCGTATTTCCAAAACCTATACCGATTCAGTCGCGGTAGCGACAATTTACATTTTGAATATACCTCTATATTGGTTATTTTTTATCACATTGCAAAAATAAAAGTTATTCTCAAATCTAGATAAAGTAATCTGTCTGATGTGTATGTTAGAAATTAATAATTTTATTTCTTAATATTTAAATTTTAATATTATTCCCATATATTGTAAATATACCTCTATATTGATAATTTAATTTGTTATCACTTAAAACACAAAACAAAAATAGTTCTAAAATCTAGATAAAATAATCTTTCCAATGTGTATATTAGAAATTATTAGTTTTATTTACAAATATTTAAATTTTGATATTGAAAATGTAAAGCGACTGAACCGGTATAGGTTTTGGAAATACGCTACCCGGGCACCCCTGCTAGGTCACCAAACGTAGCAAACTACTTGGGGTGACCTAAAGCAGGGGTGTTAGTTATACAATAAATGGTTCCCGAGGCGGCGGTACCCATATCTGCCTGCCAACAGAGGCGACTAAATTACTAGTCAACTCTAATGTTGGTTCACGTCTAGATTAATGCAAAGGAATAAATTCCCATTGAATCATTTGCTCCAATCCGTTGCAAAGGGCAAAGGATTCCGCTTGTCGTCCAGCCGAGTCTGTTGATCCTGAGAACTTCAACTAAGGTTCGTTATGAACATTGAAGTCCCCCAGAAATACAAACTCTGCCATAGGTACCCTACTAGATAAAACAACAATCTTTCGAAATCAATATATATTTTTTTGTGGAAAAAGAGTCGATACGTCTAGAATTTGATTTAAAAATTACATGTTTCCGGCTGTGACAGGTAATTTCCTCTTAAATTAGATGGTCAATGTTCATTGTTCAGTCTTCTCTGTCAACCCCTTGAGGAAAATGACGCGATGGTTAGTTGGATAGTCAGTAGGAAACTAATTGGATTATAACTTTAGACAGCGGAACGTTGGCTGAAATAACTTAAGCTATATTGTAATTTGATTTGAGTAGCCAGATACTAATTCAACTTCTGCGTTTGCTTCTTATTAGCTCTGTTATTTTCATTTCACCTGGGCTATGATTATACTCGTGTATGCTTACACCGCATTATAATAACCCTGAAAGGTTTTTAATGTTTCATTCGATTGGTTAGCAACCGAGTATGTAATCTAAGGCATTCGGTTCTCACCCAGACGTCGCGGGTTCAACATATGCTAACTATGTAGGTCCTTCATCATTGCGCAAGCAACATTTTTCGCTTTTGACGATGCTGGTAGGAGGAATTCAAATAATGTCATTTTATTCGATCTGGGAATTTTGATTGCATTTTTATTTCATGTTTTATTCAACATTGGAGAAAATGAAGGTATGTAAATCGGTGAAAAAGTCATCAATGCGCAACTTCGTCTTTCTTTTAAAAAGTTTTAAATGTAATTTTATTTATTTATTTTTATATGTGTTTTTATTCCAGCAGGGCTGGGAAGGTAGTGCAATCCCAGTCTGCTATATTACATAAACTATAGTACAATAATATTTTACAAAGTAAACAAAAATTAAAAGAAATAAATTATGATAACGTATTAGGTAGGTACCTAATGAAAACAATAAATTAAAATGAAATTCGAACGTAAATAACAAAAAATTAACCATGAAATTAAAAATAAAATAAAATAAAACGAAAATTAAACAGAAATTAAAATAAAATAAAATAAAATTTGATTTTTTTCTTTCGATCGTCCATCAGGGAGGTTTACCTCATCATCTGCATCCATCGCTCATTTAGTGGGGAACCGAGCAACTCGGATGCAGCCACGATAATGATGTTGGTTGATTTCTTATAGATCTAAGATAGGTTATGGGCTATTTTTTTCAACACTTTTAATAAAACCAAATTATTAATAAGAGCATCATGTCAATAATATAAAATATTCTTCCTCTCACACCTATATACGTACTCACACATACACACAAACCCACCTACATACTACGCACATCAACCGGTAATTATTACTAAATATCATCATCATCATCACTATTGGCTCTACAACCCCTGGTGGGTCTTGGCCTCCTCAAGAATCCTCCTTCACTAATCTCGGTTTTGTGCCAGCTCTCTCCAGTTTAGAAGCTCCAAGATAGATATGTCTTTGAGGCCGTTGTCGCTCCATCTTAGTCTTGGTCTTCCCATCTTAGATATGTCTTCGCCCTATTGGTCTTGACTTCAGCAGGGATTTTGGTGCTTGATGCTCGGTCATTCTCTCCACATGACCCAGCCACCGAAGTCTTCCCAGTTTTATAAATTTAGCAAAGTTTAGCTCCTTACAAAACATAGAGCTCATTGTTATAACGTCTGCGCCAAAATCCATTTTCTAGAACCGGTCCGAAGATGCGTCTCAAAATTTTGTTTAAAAAAAGTCCAGTGCTCTCTCATTCCTCTTGGTTAGTACCCAAGTCTCAGCTCAGTTTTGTACACTAATATCTTCGTGTTTCTGGACAGCAGTCTGGACTTTAATTGGTTCTGTAGGCGGAAATAACAGCGATTTGCTAAATTACTAAACATATGTGTCACAAACATATCACGGGTACCCACCATGAAATATTACTTTATCTGTAAATTGTCTCATCACTGTAACCAAAGTGCTGCTTGTTTCTAAATAAATAAATTAAAAAAAAAAACTTTTCGAAAAGAAGTGTTGAAATTCCTATTTGTTGAGTTATCATTATTAGTTAAATCATAAATTTTACTCACCTCTTGTAAAAGAAGAAGAGTTTAGTTAGTCAAAGAAATTCATACACTTTAGTAAAAGCCTCAAGAGAGTCATTAATCATTTTTAAAAGAAATAATTACTTAGATATTCGTAAATTTCTCGGAATACAATGTACATTTATTATTTTGTCGCTCGATGTAAGTCCGGACACAAATTTTGTGTATCTCAATACTAACCCCTCAATCCTCGGTCCTATTTTGTAAGAAGGTCAAAATATTTTTGCTTTGCAATAAAAATAGATGGATTATTTCTGAATGCATCCGAAAACTAAAAATTGTTTTTGAAAGGTGATGAAATACGCTTTCAAATTTTATACTTCAAATAGACACTTAATTTTTTTAATGCAAACATAAAAAAAGTTTAAAAAATATACACCGACACATATTTCATTAGATAAATGTACCTATTATAAAGTTTTGGTATCGTCGGCTCACTTTTTTGTCATTTCATGTAAACATAATAATTAATAAAAATTCCCATTTCATTTTTATTTTTCAAATCGGGGTCGGAAACTTTGGTTTCATAAAGTTGTATATTTCAATAATTTTGTGGTTAATTTTCATAATTGAATCGTGTAGTTTTCCTAATCTAACATATTTCTGACCATGATAGTAAGAAAGCACCATCGATTTTTGTGAGAGCTTAAGACGCCGTAACCGCGCTCAAAAAGAAGAAGATGGAGAGATATGTAATTACGAATGTTAGACGAGCGCGCTAATATTTAAAGCGATAAAATCGTGACGAAAATTGTGAAAATGTTTAATTTTTTTTTTTTTTTTGAAATTTTTTTATTTTTTTTTTTTGGTACAGTACATACAATAGATACATAAATATAATGAAAGTATATAAAAAAACTTAATACAATTATTAAATACAATATACATATTTTTTAAAAAATATTCTCCCATAATAAGCAGATGCTTGTGTGTACGGGAGGAAGTATTATTTGTTAGGTTATCTTGATTTTTTTTTTTAAAATTTAGTTTATATAAAGAATAAGAAAAACATATGTGTATATATGTATATATTTTTTAAATTTTTATTTATCATTTATTTTTTTTAGTTAAGGTTTTCAGTATATTTTTTTAATTGTGTTTTGAAATTTTTGAAACTGTCCTTAAGGGATCTTATGTTTTCTGGTAATTTATTAAAGAAATTTGTTCCCAAGTATTTGTAGTTTTGTTGACCCAAAGTTTTTTTACAAATGGGAATTGGTAACATGTATTTTTGCCTGAGATTTACTGTGTTTTTGAAAGGTATGGTTTTGTTTAGGATATCCTCTTTGTAAACTTGTAAGGTTGAATGATACAGGAAGAGAGTATTTAATTTTCTGACTTTAAATTCTTTGAATATGAGTTCAGATGGATATAGAAATGATTTTTTTAATATTATTTTAATTATTAGTTTTTGCGCAATGTAAAGAGATTGTGTGTGAGTTTTATAGGCGCCACCCCATCCTATTATACCATATTGGATTATGGATTGACAGAATGCGAAGTACGTCATTCTCAGTAGTTCTTTACTTAGAATGTGTCTCAAACAGCTAAAAATATATGTCAATTTTCGTACTCTGTTTTTAAGAATGGTTATATGCGGTATCCATTTTAGACATTGGTCAATAGTGATTCCTAGATATTTGGTTGAAGTTTTCATTTCAATATTTGTACACAGTAAGTTACAGTGGTGTTGTTGAGTGTGTGGTGCAGAATGGATCCTTATGTTTATTTCATACGGCGTATTTGGTTTTTTTATGAAAAATGGTATGTAATGTGTTTTTTTAGAGTTTAATGTTAGTAGGTTATTGTCAAACCATGTTTTTAATTCATTTATGTCTATGTTAGCCTTTTTATTCAGTTCCAACCATGTGTTTGCTTTTAGAAGAAGCACTGTGTCGTCTGCATATGAGATAATTTCCCCGTATTTAGCAACTTCAAATATATCATTTACATATAATATGAACAAAAGTGGTCCTAGAACTGTGCCTTGTGGTATTGAGAAGTTACTACTTTCGGAATCACTTAGTTCATTTAATAATTTTACTTGTTGTGGTCTATTTTCCAAAAAACTTTTAATCCAGGATAGCACCAGTCCATTTATTCCAATTGATTTGATTTTTTTTATTAAGTTAGTATGAGATATACTATCAAATGCTTTTTTAAGGTCAATAAATATTCCAATGCATTTTTCATTTGAGTCTAGGGCGGTATATATATAGTTTGTTATTTTCGCAATGGCATCGTGGGTGCTGGTGTTTTTTTTGAAACCATACTGTTTAGAATTTATAATGTGATGTTGTTCTAAGAAGGCCCAGATTTGGTTTTTTACAATTTTTTCGAATATTTTTGATATATTAGATAAAAGGGATATAGGGCGGTAATTTTGTGGGTCTTTTGGGCAGTCTGCTTTATATATCGGTGTTATTATTGTTCTTTTGTAATTATTTGGAAATACACCTTTTATAAGGCTTGTATTTATTATATGAGTTAATGGGCAAATTAGATATTGTTTCATTGTTTTTAATATGTTTACATCTATGTTGTCATAACCAGGAGCAGAGCCCCCCTTTAAATCATCGATAACTTTTCCAACATCAGTTTCTGTTATTTTATTGAAATTATTATATTGGTGTTGGGTAGTGTGGGGATTATTTTTATTATTGTTGGGACATGTTTTTATAGCGTTTGCCAGATTTTTTCCAACACTTACAAAATAGTTGTTTAAAATATTACAGCATTTTTTAGTGTCGAGTTGGATATTGTACGTTTTTTCCCCATCTGAAATTTCAGATATACAACTTCTTTTTTTATTTTTATTAATTATTTCGTTTATTGTAGTCCAAATTTTTTTATTATTATTTTTGGCCTCTATAATTTGTTGGGAGTAGTAGCTATTTTTCGTTTTACGAATTAAATTTGTTAATATGTTTTTATATTTTTTGTAATATGAAATAATTGATTTTTTAGCATTCGGTTGATGGGCTAGTTTGAATAGTTTATTTTTTTTCTAACTGCTTTTACTAATCCGTTAGTGATCCAGGGTTTAATTTTTTTGGTTTTTGAGTTTTGATGCAAATTTTTAATTTCAGAGGCATTTAAAATGTGTTCTGATAATTTTTTTTCAAATAAATATGCACATTCATTAGCGCACTTACTGTTTATTACTTCAGTCCATTTTTCTGTTGAGAGTGATTTTTCTAATAGTTCGTAGCTTAGTGTGGTTTTTGTGGTACTTAGTTTATGTATGTTTTTGTTTTTATTTTTAGTTTCATAGTTAAAAAGTGTTGCGTGATGATCAGTTATGTTTATCTTCCAAATCGTAGATTTGACATTTTTTATATAATTCAGGTTTACATTACACCAAATATGGTCTAGACAAGATGGCGTTTGATTTGGTACTTCTCGGGTATAGTTATTAATGCACGATTTGAAGTTGTGATGAGTCATCATGTTCAAGAAGTTATTTTTTTCAATTGAATTATGGTTATTAGAAATATTTATGTTAAAATCTCCACATACAATCGTAAAAATCTTTGTTAATTTATTCAGGTATAGATAAAGTTCGTTTGTGAAATTCGTTATGTTTGATTTGTGTGTACGGTATATTGTTATGATTCTATAAATAGAATTTTTAAATTTAATATCCATTTTTAAGCAGTTGACAAATTCAATGTTCACTTCTTCTGTGTTTAACACTTCACAATCGTCGCGTATGAACATAATTATTCCACTATTTTTGTTTATTGACATTTTGGTTGCAATTCCTCGGTAGTTGGGTAGCGCACTTATGTATTGATCGCTGTTGCAGTGTGTTTCTGTTAACCCTATGCACACCGGTGATATGCTTAAATTATTAATGTTTATTAATAGTTCATCTAGATTTCTTGAAAGGCTTCTTATATTCATGTTTAATACTAGAAAAGCGGAATCAGTATTATAACACCATTTGTTAATTTCGTTAACGTTTTCGCATATTTCTTCTGAAATGTTGTAGTTTTGATCGATTTTTTTTGTAACGTAATCATCCATGAATTAGTTGTAGTCGATTCGTTCCTTTGCAAACTGTAACATTTTTATGCGTTGTTTGCATTCTTCGTTGTTGGCTTTATGATTTGTTGGATAAGAACTCTTTTTTAATAGGTTGTTAGTTGTGCAGTTGATGCACTTTGGTACTTCATTTTTGTTTTGACAGTCTTTGAGTCCGTGATCTCCAGCGCAGTGAGGGCAAATTGGTTTTTCGTTTATTCTTAAACAGCGCGTAGCTGTGTGGCCATATTTCTGGCAATGGTAGCATTGCATTAACGGGTTGCAGTCTTCCACTTTAATTTGGGAGAAACCCAGATTTACTTTTTTTTTCTTTAATAGTAAGTTTCTAATGTCTCCGTTACATTCGATAATAATGTTAATATGTTTATATTTTTTAATGTTGATTATTCCTTTTATTTTGATTTTTTCTTCTACATTTAATATGCTTATGTCTTCGTTTTGTAGGATTAGGTCATTTAAAAATTCTTCTTTGTTGTAGTTCTCGTCGATTCCTTTGAAGATCATACATGGACTTTTCTTCTTTAATTCGCCCACGTTAATTCCTTCAAGGTTCATTTTTTCAATTTCGTTTTTTGTCTTGATCCTGTCTTCTTCTTTGTTAAGGTTGATAATAAGTTGGTTTTTCGATGTTTTTCTGATGCTAGCAATACCAACGCCAGTTTTAGAAATCTTTACGTTCTTAGTTATTATTTCCTTGATATCTTCTTTTTCGTTTTTTGAGCTTATAATGATGGGATATAAAACCGGGGATTTGTGTTGCGCACTAACTTCAGCGTATGTTTTAACATTTTGATTTGTTGTAATTATTTTTTCTAATTTTTGGCAGTAATTTTCGTTATTTTGAATTATTTGTTCTTGCAATTGAATTATTTTATTTTGTAGTTTTAAATGTTCGCATTTTATTGCTTCTTCCAGCTTTTTAATATTGTTTTCTAAACTTTGTTTTATTTTAGAGTCTTTAACAGTTGTTATTTTATTAATATCAGTTCTTATGTCTTCTATAAATTCCTCCATATTTAGATTTGTTTACTCCTTCGGATATGTGGTAATCGAATTTACATGGTTTATTAAAAACAAAAACAAAAAATTCAAATTGAGAAATAAAAAAATAAAAAATTCGCCGGTGCGGGTTTCGAACCGAGCGCGGATGCTATTCTCTTAATTCGGGCAAAAAGCAGTTCCGACGCGTTGGCCCACAAGGCCACGGGCCCTATTCGGAATCTCGGGAAGAACACTCGTACTTATTAGTGTGACGGTTCACGCGGACAGCGCGTCGAGTTACTGATTGTCTTTGTTGTCGCACTAGAATGTTTTTGTAACTTGTTTAATAAAAAAAAAAAAACACCGTAACTGGATTGTTCACTTTTATTCACTTTTATTTAATTTTACTTCCACCAGTCTTCAGAAAATAGCAGCGTTTTTTCTTTGAAAGAATTAAACTGTGAACTTTTGCGTGCCGTTTTATATTTTTTCAAAAACACTTATTTTGATACTTCCGTGTGGAAAAATTAGAAGGCATAAACACCCGTCGATAGCGCGTTCAAAACTGCGCAGGACTGCACTGATTGTAATGGCCTACTTCACTTTTTATCACACTTTTAGGTTTATTATTGTAGAGGTTTACAAAATACGTTTGACGTTTCATGTACCTAACAATACCTGAATGAAACTAAATGAAACACGACTCGTTTAAAATAGATCAAAAATCTCTTGAGAGCTGTCTAAAACAGCATTTAAAGAAACATTGTGAATTTTTTCATAAATGTGACTTGTAAAATAACTGAAACAGACTTGAAAATAATAATTTTAGGAATATACTTTGCGATTTTTTATCCATCGAGGGAATCTATCCATCTTCTTCTATCTTCTATCTATCTATCTATCTATCTATCTATCTATCTTCTATCTTCTATATAAATAAAAATGAATCGCCGAAATGTATGTACGCGCATTACTTCCGAACGACTGCGCCAAATTAGATAATTCTTTTTTTTATGTGTTCATTATTGTCAGGACAAGGTTTGTATAAAACTACTAAGCTCTGGCATGAAATTTGTATGAAAAAAATTGCAATAGGTGACACGCGAGCTGTTTGATAACTGAATATACCGGAAATGAATGTATGGATTGCTGGTGGGGGGATGGGGGAGGGGAACCGGGAGGGGAGAGGGGAACTCGCGGGACGGAGAAAGGGGGAGAGTGGAGTGGAGTGGGGAGAGGGAAGGTGGAGAAGACGAAGTGGAAACCCGAAAGGGGAAGGAGATGCGGGAGAGGCAGGGGAGGCGGAAAAAAAACGGGATGAATGGGAAAGGACACGCAGGGAGAAACAATTTCCCTATTAAATGGCAAAGCAACGCACGCCGGGTACCACCTAGTTTCATATAATTTGCGTTTCGGCATGGGAAATGTATAGATATTATCTTCAAAAATAACATACATTTTTTTAAGAGCTTAAAACTTCAAATGTTTAAGGGAGATATGTAAAAAATCAGTAGAAATTCGGGTAGCTGCGGCAGGGTTTAAAGTTTATTTTTAGCTCAAATACCACGTAGGTGGCATGTGGGGGACCGTAGGGGGACTCTATGAATATTAAAAGCAGTCATTTGAATTAAAATTTGAACATATCAGTTCAACATAACAAGCCCAAACATTAGCGTGTTTTAAAACGTTGTCGGTCAATTTAAACGTCGGCAATAATTGATATTTTATCGTGTATGTTAGTTTATTTCCGAGTCGGCATCATGTAACACACAAATCACCTCAATAATAACGACGCAGGACGATTATAACAATGACGAACTGTACTTTCCATTTTTCCAACGGCTTTTCATTCTACCTTTACTGTTTGAATAGCTAAATGAGATTTCTGGTATTGTTTTCAAAGGAGGGCCCGACACGCGACGTGGGGATGAAAAAACGAAACAAAGCCTACAAATTCCCTTTTGACACGCGACCCGCTATTTCAAAGCCGAGCATTTTAAAAACACGATAAACTTTATGTTATTTATTTCTTTTCGGTCGTTAAAATAGTTTTCTTTGCAAAACATAATGCTGCATTTGCGTGCATACTCAATATAAATGTATGGCTGCACTCTTCTCTTGCAAAATAATCGATTAATCGCATAATTATGATATCAATTATTTTGTTGTTTCGTATTATAATTGTCTCCATTCTCCAATATTTTGCCATTTGGTTCCATAAATATAAAAATCAAATGGTTTTATTATCAGGTTTCCTCCGGTAAATCCTCATATTAAAAAGAATCTTCCTTGTATGTGAAAAATAAATAAGTAAACCATCAAATAATGATGTTTTTCCATATGTTTTACAATTTATCCTATTACTAGCTGGTACCCGGCGTGCGTTGCTATGCCATTTAATAGGAAAATGTTTCTCCCTGCGTGTCCTTTCCCATTCGTCCCGTTCTTTTTCCGCCTCCCCTGCCTCTCCCGCGTCCCCTTCCCCTCTCGGGTTCCCACTCCGCCTTCTCCACCTTCGCTCTCCCCACTCCACTCCACTCTCCCCCTTCCCGAGTTCTCCTCTCCCGTCTCGGTTCCCCTCCCCCCTCCCCGTTTCCCCTCCCCCCTCCCCCCACCAGCAATCCATACATTCATTTCCAGTATATTCAGTTTTCAAACAGCTCGCGTGTCACCTATTGCAATTTTTTTATACAAATTTCATAATGCCAGAGCTCAGTAGTTTTATACAAACCTTGTCCTGACAATAATGAATACATAAAAAAAAAGAATTATCTAATTTGGTGCAGTCGTTCGGAAGTTATGTGCGTACATACATTTCGGCGATTCATTTTTATTTATATGGAGAAGAGATAGATTCGAGATTAGATTACTGTAAAGAAACGGTTTTGAAAACCAAACATTTCAGAATGAAAATTGTTGTGTCTGTTAATTTCGATGATTAACACAACCTTAAATGTTTTGAAAAACTTCCAAATAAGTTTGAGGTTCGTTGTAATTATTAGATGATTTAAAAATTTATCGTAAAGATAACAGTGAATATTAAACTGGACTAGATGTCCTTACTTACTTCAGTAGGCGTATTTTTAAAGCCGCCGGAAATAGGACTAATGGCGTTCGCCCTACTCTTGACGGCGATCATCGTATCAGTTTGTACATAAGACACGAACTACGATAAATGGTACCCCTCTGACATAATACATAACTGTTGGGGTATAATAAAACTTTGCATAACTAACTACACTAACCACTTCTATTGAAGGATGCTAAAACTTCATGATTAACCTATAAAAATCATGTTCAAACTCAGATATTAGCAGGCTTCAGTGGACAAAAATTATTTTTTTAAATACTTGTTATTAATTACTCACAAATAATTGCGAAAGTTACCTCTGAGGTCATGAAAAAATGAAATCTTTGTCTTTAATTTTATAATTATGAACACACATAAAAAAATAGCTTATATCCATACTATATATTTTTATTAAACAAATATTCAGTTTGCTTCAGTATTTTAGCATCAAATTCAAAATTTAGTTTTGTACAAAAGGATTGCGCAGCCGTTCACCCTTTCTTAACTAGACTAACTAACCATCACGCCGTTTTCCGCGGGGGTAAGCAGAGAGGACGGACCGCCAAACAACTCTGTCTTGGCATAAACTCCTTGCCTCCTTGCTCTTCTCATACACACTCTTCTATTATTCTGACTTTTGACTCCCGACTCAAGTATCTGATTCACTTGATCGTGTCATGTCTTCTTCACTTCCCCCGACTTCTTCGACCATTCGCATTTGCGTAATATAATCTTTTTACATTCTTTTCTTCATTCATTCGCTGTACATGCCCAAACTTTCTAAGCGTCCCTTTCTTAATCTTTTTTATTACGCTTACATCATCCTTCCATTTTTTTCGGATCGCCACATTTCTCAAACGATCACACATGTTTTTACGATTCATACGCCACATCTTATTTCTATAACATTTAGTCTACTTTCATCCTTCCTCTACCAGTTCCATGCTTCACTGCCACAGATCGCTTCTTTGGACCGTTTTTAATTAATGGAGTTGAAAAATTTTTTATTTTTTTTATATTTTGGTACAGTACATACAATAGATACATAAATATAATGAAAGTATATAAAAAATAAAACTTAATACAATTATTAAATACAAATATACATATTTTTTTAAAATATTCTCCCGTAATAAGCAGATGCTTGTGTATACGGGAGGAAGTATTATTTGTTAGGTAATTTGGATTTTATTTTTTTGAAATTTAGTTTATATAAAGAATAAGAGAAACTTATGTGTATATATGTATACATTTTTTAAAATTTTATTTATTATTTTTTTTTTTAGTTAAGGTTTTCAGTATATTTTTTTAATTGTGTTTTGAAATTTTTTAAACTGTCCTTAAGGGATCTTATATTTTCTGGTAATTTATTAAAGAAATTTGTTCCCAAGTATTTGTAGTTTTGTTGACCCAAAGTTTTTTTACAAATGGGAATTGGTAACATGTATTTTTGCCTGAGATTTACTGTGTTTTTGAAAGGTATGGTTTTGTTTAGGATATCCTCTTTGTAAACTTGTAAGGCTGAATGATACAGGAAGAGAGTATTTAATTTTCTGACTTTAAATTCTTTGAATATGAGTTCAGATGGATATAGAAATGATTTTTTTAATATTATTTTAATTATTAGTTTTTGCGCAATGTATAGAGATTGTGTGTGAGTTTTATAGGCGCCACCCCATCCTATTATACCATATTGGATTATGGATTGACAGAATGCGAAGTACGTCATTCTCAGTAGTTCTTTACTTAGAATGTGTCTCAAACAGCTAAAAATATATGTCAATTTTCGTACTCTGTTTTTAAGAATGGTTATATGCGGTATCCATTTTAGACATTGGTCAATAGTGATTCCTAGATATTTGGTTGAAGTTTTCATTTCAATATTAGTACACAATAAGTTACAGTGGTGTTGTTGAGTGTGTGGTGCAGAATGGATCCTTATGTTTATTTCATACGGCGTGTTTGGTTTTTTTTTGTGAAAAATGGTATGTAATGTGTTTTTTTAGAGTTTAATGTTAGTAGGTTATTGTCAAACCATGTTTTTAATTCATTTATGTCTATGTTAGCCTTTTTAGTCAGTTCTAACCATGTGTTTGCTTTTAGAAGAAGCACTGTGTCGTCTGCATATGAGATAATTTCCCCGTATTTAGCAACTTCAAATATATCATTTACATATAATATGAACAAAAGTGGTCCTAGAACTGTGCCTTGTGGTATTGAGAAGTTACTACTTTCGGAATCACTTAGTTCATTTAATAATTTTACTTGTTGTGGTCTATTTTCCAAAAAGCTTATAATCCAGGATAGCACCAGTCCATTTATTCCATTTAATTTGATTTTTTTTATTAAGTTAGTATGAGATATACTATCAAATGCTTTTTTAAGGTCAATAAATATTCCAACGCATTTTTCATTTGAGTCTAGGGCGGTATATATATAGTTTGTTATTTTCGCAATGGCATCGTGGGTGCTGGTGTTTTTTTTGAAACCATACTGTTTAGAATTTATAATGTGATGTTGTTCTAAGAAGGCCCAGATTTGGTTTTTTACAATTTTTTCGAATATTTTTGATATATTAGATAAAAGGGATATAGGGCGGTAATTTTGTGGGTCTTTTGGGCAGTCTGCTTTATATATCGGTGTTATTATTGTTCTTTTGTAATTATTTGGAAATACACCTTTTATAAGGCTTGTATTTATTATATGAGTTAATGGGCAAATTAGATGTTGTTTCATTGTTTTTAATATATGTTTACATCTATGTTGTCATAACCGGGAGCAGAGCCCCCCTTTAAATAATCGATAACTTTTCCAACATCAGTTTCTGTTATTTTGTTGAAATTATTATATTGGTGTTGGGGAGTGTGGGGATTATTTTTATTATTGTTGGGACATGTTTTTATAGCGTTTGCCAGATTTTTTCCAACACTTACAAAATAGTTGTTTAAAATATTACAGCATTTTTTAGTGTCGAGTTGGACATTGTACGTTTTTTCCCCATCTGAAATTTCGGATATACAACTTCTCTTTTTATTTTTATTTATTATTTCGTTTATTGTAGTCCAAATTTTTTATTATTATTATTTTTGGCCTCCATAATTTGTTGGGAGTAGTAGCTATTTTTCGTTTTTCGAATTAAAGTTGTTAATATGTTTTTATATTTTTTGTAATATGAAATAATTGATTTTTTAGCATTCGGTTGATGAGCTAGTTTGAAAAGTTTGTTTTTTTTTCTAACTGCTTTTACTAATCCGTTAGTGATCCAGGGTTTAATTTTTTTTGTTTTTGAGTTTTGATGCAAGTTTTTAATTTCAGAGGCATTTAAAATGTGTTCTGATAATTTTTTTTCAAAAAAATGTGCACATTCATTAGCGCACTTACTGTTTATTACTTCAGTCCATTTTTCTGTTGAGAGTGATTTTTCTAATAGTTCGTAGCTTAATGTGGTTTTTGTGGTACTTAATTTATGTATGTTTTTTTATTTTTAGTTTTATAGTTAAAAAGTGTTGCATGATGATCATTGAAGTACCCACCACTGTCCCACCCCGGTATAGGCAACTTATGGTCGCCCCTTCGGAGTTCTCGCAAGAATCTAATTTTTTTGAATAAATGGCTCTACTTTTAATGTAACGAATCTAGACCTTCAATGTCCCCTCATACTGTGTTAGGTGGCGGTATGCGGGCGCGCCTACAGGACTGTACTGTAATGGTCAATCTCTACAATTCTAAAGCCCATGGAGGTGTCAATGCAAAAGCAGTGAGCCTCATGGACAGTCGAACAAGTTGTTAGTAACATCAACAAAAAAATAAAGTAATCAAAATGACAGCAGCCGTCATGAGTAATTAGCTCATGACAGCGGGAGACATGACCATACATAATCCGGCGGGCGGCACCGAGCACTGTACGTTAAAAAGAAGGAAACAAGTAAAATAACATATATACAGATAAGAACCGGTGTCACCGCAACCTGGCTGCCGGCAGTCCCCGAGACAGTGAAGGAGGCTGATTGTCCGGCCTCCCCACAACCGGCAGCGTCGTCCTTAAGCCAGCTAGCCGGTGGTGCCTAGACGACAGTAAGTGGAAAACATGAAGAAGACCCTAGGGAGAGAAGCGTCGGGTCGCCGGAGGCGGGACGGACAGCTTTCGGATGTCGTTCAGCCTTCTCCCCAGCCTTTTCATGTCACGGGGTGTGGCGCGGCAAACAGGTGCAGCTCCACCAGTTCTAGATGACCGGCCATGGTACGTAGGCGGGGACACGGTCCAGGGTCCAACCCCTTATATGGGGAGAAGGACGGTACAAAAACGAACAACGGAGTTCAGTTCTCATAGTACAGCATAACTGAAAAGAAATGTATATGTATAAGCGTAGAAAACCGCAAAACATAAAAAAATAAATAAACAAGAGCGTGTGGGAGTCATCGCTAGGCGTTTAATTGCACCAAATAACGAAAAATAAATCATAAGCATGTAAAGTAAAGAAAACATAAAATAAACATGAGCGTTGAATAACGCAGGGCCTGTGTAATCCAGAAAAAATAAACATAAAAATGTAAAAGCATAAAAAACATAAAATATAAATGCAAACAATAAACATAAAAATGAAAAAAAAAAATAAATAAAACTGTACATCCTGGGCAGAGTTTGTAAAAGAATAGAAGCAAGAAAAGTCAGTGGTAAGTCAGGAACAAGTACACCTGGTGTCAAAATCTACTAATCAGCGACTCTAAGCTCAGGCCATCTCTCAACCCAGATCCTTGTAAAGTTCCTCAGGCACTCGAAATTCGTCTTGTTCGAAACCAGATCAGTGTTCCACACTGGTCTGATTGGTACGTCCAAACCATCGAGCATTTCCTCTCTTGCGTCCATCATTATCTCACACTGCCACAGAATGTGCTCCGCCGACTGGTTCGTGCACCCGCAGGCGCAGTTGGGGTGAGGGGACAGGGAGAGGGCATGAAGTCTCCCCCTGAATTCCCCGTGGCCGGATAGAAGCTGGGTGATGTGGTGGTCCAACTTGAGAAAGACCCCTTCCATTCTGACTTTAACTGATGGGAAGAAGGAGAAAGTCCATCTTCCCTTATTCGTTCTACCCCAACGGACCTGCCACTCCTGGAGCGACAGATCCCTCATTTGACGAAGCAGCCCAGGGAGAGTCCCCGGCCCGCCCGGTGTCAGAACAACGCCTAGGTGAGTGGCCGGGGTTCCTCTGGTTAATTTCTGCTTAGTGAGCACTTCCCTGATTTCCAGATCGATTGGCAAAATGCCAGCCAAAACGGGTAAAGCGTCCGAAGCAACGGTTCTATACGCACCAGAGAGTGCCAGCAAGGGGGTTCGTTGGCCTCGCCTGAGAGCTTAGAGAATCAGCGAATTGTCCAGGCGGTGCTCCCACACAGAGGCGGCATACGAGACTTGCGCCACGTACACGCACCTATATAGTGTTCGCAGAGCCGGATTACGCAATCCCCACTCAGCTGTGGAGAGTCTCCTCAGCTTCAAGAAGAGAGCCTGGGCCTTGCTGGATACTTCTTTGACGTGAGCCAGAAAAGAGGACGATCGATCTAGAGTAACTCCTAAATATTTCACTGTTTCAAAAAAGCGGATGTTAGAATCTCCCATTCTGATGGTAGGATTTCTTGCTCTACTGAGAAAGCCCTTCATCAGGAGGCCCTTGGTCTTGTGGGGAGCGAAGGTCATCTTGTTTCTTTCACCCCAGTCCAGGAACATCTGCAAACCTTCACTGCCTTTACTCTCCACTTCCTTTCTGCTGTCCCCAGCGACCAGATACAACTTATCATCAGCGTAGTCGACAGCGATACATCCTCCAGGCAAGGGTAACCTGGAGGAGTCGTCAAAGGAGATGTTCCACAGGTCGGGTCCAAGGATGGAGCCCTGCGGGCATCCCATGTCGGCTTCCCTCTGGATACAAAACTCACCGAAACTGATCGTAATGGTACGATCAGAGAGGTAGTCATCGATGGCTTGGAACAGTAAGTTGGAACACCGCCTGTTTTTCACCTTTGTACGTATCATTGCCCACCAGGCGTGATCGAAGGCACCAGTGATATCGAGGAATATTGCAACTACATACCTCTTTGGGCAAGCCTTCACCCATTCAAGCGCATACGACAGGGCGTGCACCGTGGATTTCCCGGGGACGAAACCGAACTGGAGGTCACTGGCCGGGGACAAGGTTTGACGGAGCCGCTCCCTCAGTAATTTCTCCAGGATCTTGCCTAAAACGGGAAGCAGCGTTATCGGCCGGTAGGCCTTGATGTCGGTGAGTGGTTTATCGTTCCCCTTAGGTATAATCCGGAGCACGCCACGCTTCCACTCAGAGGGGAAAACTCCCCTCCTCAATCACGTGTCCATCACCTGGAAGAGCTCCTCCTTGGCGTGGACCCAAACTTGCTTCGCTATTACGCCATTGAGCCTGTCATGCCCTGGTGCCTTCTTAGGACCCAAACCCTTAATTATCACATCAATTTCTGCCTTAGTGACTCTAATGAAGTTATCCTCTTGGGCGAGGACTCTAGGTGGCAGCCGTGACAGATTTCTTATCTGTTTATGGTGGTCACTTTCCCCAATTACTGATTCTACAGGAACTAACTCACCCAATAGTGTTTCGAGTGTGGAGGCCACATCCACTGTCTCAGCGTTCCTCCCATCTGTTATCCCAATTACTGTTGACAAATATCGGTCAGAACCTTTCCCGGATTTTTCAATCGCGCTGTGGATTTCCCACGGGTTGGCGTTACCCACGTTTTTAACCCAATTATGCCAAGCAGCTCGTTTCGCTAGGAGAACAGCCCGTTTGAAGGCCGACCTGGCAGATCTGAGGCCCGCCTGAAGTGCAACCGTCTCCTCCTCCGTACAGCCGCCACTCCTGGACAGCCCCAGCGCCCTGTAGGCCCTCTTGTAGGCCCCCTTCAGCGAAGTCAGCTCAGGTGACCACCACGGCGTCCTAATACTAGTCTTTGGGTTTAATCTTCCCAAAGACGAGTTGGCAGCAGATACAACCGCCTTATTGAAAAAATTCCCCAAATTATCCGGATCAGTAGCTGCTACGTGGTGAAAATCCCTTAGCGTATCTCGTAGCGCTTCCCCAAAGTTATCCCAGTTCGCCCTAGTGGTGTTGAAGTTCCAGGAGGATCTTGGAGCTTCAGTTTTATTTACACCAACCGTAAAAGTGATTAACCTATGATCCGAATTTATTGCGCACTCATGGACTGTCCACTTTGAAATCCTGGTCGCAACAGATCCAGAGCAAAGAGTTAGATCAATGTTGCTCTCACCATGTATGTTCGAAAAGGTACAAAAAGAACTCTGTTCATTAATAATGCTAAGACCTTGCGCGGCAATCAGGTCCTCAACGGCGTCTGAACGTTCCGTCCTACGATCACTAGTATCGAACCATAATGGTGAGCGTGCGTTAAAGTCACCTCCGATAACTATGTTACGGCCTTTAAGCGCGTTGAGCGCGCGCGTCAGACTCAGGATGTGGGGTCCAACCGGGTTCCCAAATTTAAAGTAAACTGAGATCAAGAAGATCTCAGTATCGCCAAATCTAATACATACACAGGTTTGGTACTCATCAGAAAAACCAGCCAGAAGGAGGGGACTGATCAAGGAGGTGTTGATCAGGACTCCCGCCCCTGGAGAGCGGCCAACTTCGAGTACCGCACCCGAAAAATTAATAGGGGTCTTACCTTCCCAGGTGTACTGTTCCTGAATGAGCAAAATGTCAATGTTGAGGTCAGACATGACCCTCAGCACCTCCAGCGTGGCCATCCGGGATCTCTGGAGGTTAATCTGACCTAGGGAGAGGGGATTAGGACGAGCCATAATCAGTCATACGGAAGGCTGCTTCCACTGCTGATTTTTGGGCCGGGCAGTTCCTATCACCCGTCGGGTGATCCGCCGGCTTCTTAAAGCGCGTACAAGTAGCGCAGACAGCGGGATGTGCCTTCTTGGGGCAAGTCTCAAGGTCGTGCCCCAAAGCGGCGCAGTGGCGGCACGATACTTGGTTTTGAGAGCAACTCTTCGATATGTGACCATATTGGTGACATTTGAAGCAACGAGTGGCTCCTGTATAATCCCGTACGCGGCAAGCAGTCCAGCCAAGGAAGCACATCCCGCTGTCCAGTAGTACCTTTCTGGCGGCCGGATGGCACGTCAGAACCATATTCATGGTCGGATTATCCCTCTTCCCAAAGAGGGAGACCCGCCTCATCGTACGAAGATGGTCTTCCATACTCAGGGTTGTCTGCCCATCAAGGTTGTTGCTGTATATCTCCGTGAATAGGGCTTGGTCCGATGCTGGTTCCCCCTTCGGAACATTGTACACGACGATTTTAGGCAAACGTCCCAATGGGGTGACCATTTTAAGGCCGCTGGCTGCCAGTTTGGATCCAGCCTTTAAGATATTATCTAGGTCCTTCTTCCCTTTCGCTTGAAGGGCCATGCCTGCGCCTTTAATCTTCCTAGTCCGTACGATTTGAAAGTCATCTACCCTTGGGTTGATGACCTTTTCGAGGTCTTTCTGGGTACCTTCCGATGTTTTCCCTTCAGGAGCATCCGGATAGACGAGAATAGTCAATGGTTTAGGAGGGATGGGGCGTTCATAACCATTAATTAAGACTTTCTTTGAGTTCGGCAGGCCGGCAGCAGCACTTGCATAGGATCTCAATTGAGGTTCCTGGATTACTGGTGGGCGCACCTTAATAACAGAGTCCAGCTTCTGGTTCAAGCTGGACTGGGCGTTAAGCATTTGGTCGATAGTGGAGCTCTTGGTGGTCATAGTATTTAGATCCAGCATCAAGTTAGTAATATCATTCATTAAGTCGTCCAAAATAACGTTGAGGGCACTCTTGTCAGCCTTATTCAATTTATTCGTACCGTCCATGACAATCATACGTATTTTATGGCACTTCTCCATAGCTGGTATCACCCTTTTTGAGGATTCTACAAGACTCTTCAGGCTATTAGGAGAGTCAAGCCGTTGTCTCTTCTTACTTCCTTGGATGGGGGTTGGGGGGTGAATGCCGATAATGGCTGCCCCACTGGTGCCAGGTATTGGTACGCCTGTCTCAACGTGTATAACGCGCTCAACCTCCATTTCCGAGTCCGTATCGGAACCAAGGTCGGTAGTTTTGACTTTGTCGGTAGTCTTTCTTAGCTTCCTTTTACTCTTGGGAGGATCCCCCTCGGTCAAGGACTTGCTGAGGGCCTCTATCGTTGAGGAAATCGTCTGTTTCCAAGCTTCTGAGGATTTCCCCGGGTCGGGACCGGCGCCATCCGACTCGCCTTCCGAAACTGGGTCGGATCCCATTTTAGAAAATTTTCCCTAAAAAAAGGGAAAATTCCCTCAAAATTCCCCAAAAATGGGGAAAAAATGGAAAAAAGTATCACTAGACGCGGAATTTTATTCTGCGTCGAAAGGGAATGTTAACAGCACAAAAAAGTAACGTTGATGCACTGTTTTTTTAGAAAAAACAGCAAAAAAAACACAGTTTTTGGACAAAAGTACCAAAATATACACTAAAATTCGTCCTTTTCTGGGTACCGAGGTACCATTAGACGCAGGAAAATTTTCCGCTTCGAGTAGCACCTGTAATGTCTCAAAAAAATACAAATTGACGCAGGATTGCACAAAAAACAATTGTTAAGAACCACGAGGAACTCTGTGGAAGCCTCTAGAAGTTTTAGTAACGTGGCAATATTAAAAACACATAAAACACCCCCAAGATCAACACGGATCCTAGGTATCCGGGTGTCACTAGACCCGGAAGAAAATTCCGCGTCGAATAGTATTAGTCTCGTCACAAAAAAACTTAAAAGTAGATACAAATAACACAAAAAACACTTTTAAAAAAGTTGAAATATTAAAATGTATTTTAAATGCACTAATTTAGTCTATTTTGAACAGGTTTTTTTTATACACATATAGTTTTATAAACTACACCTGGTATCGACAATGGATACCACGAGATATGGCGTTGTCGCCCACAACGATTGAAGTTTTGTTTTTACACAGTTTTTACACTAAAATAGTAACTATTTTTTAAATAATGAAAAAAAAAATACAATAGGCTTATAGCCCTTAAAGAACTGCACCGGGGGGTGAAATTTTTTTTTTCTAAACTTCGCGATTGACCGAGTTATTGACGGAATATCGGGGAGCTGAAAATGTTTATGCTCTTCGCACGGGAGCGAGGAACTGAACTGAAACTGCATGATGATCAGTTATGTTTATCTTCCAAATCGTAGATTTGACATTTTTTATATAATTCAGGTTTACATTACACCAAATATGGTCTAGACAAGATGGCGTTTGATTTGGTACTTCTCGGGTATAGTTATTAATGCACGATTTGAAGTTGTGGTGAGTCATCATGTTCAAAAAGTTATTTTTTTCAATTGAATTATGGTTATTAGAAATATTTATGTTAAAGTCTCCACATATAATCGTAAAAATCTTTGTTAATTTATTCAGGTATAGATAAAGTTCGTTTGTAAAATTTGTTATGTTTGATTTGTGTGTACGGTATATTGTTATGATTCTATATATAGAATTTTTAAATTTAATATCTATTTTTAAGCAGTTGACAAATTCAATGTTCACTTCTTCTGTGTTTAACACTTCACAATCGTCGCGTACGAACATAATTATTCCACTATTTTTGTTTATAGATATTTTAGTTGCAAATCCTCGGTAGTTGAGTAGCGCACTTATGTATTGATCACTGTTGCAGTGTGTTTCAGTTAACCCAATGCACACCGGTGATATGCTTAAATTATTAATGTTTATTAATAATTCATCTAGATTTCTTGAAAGGCTTCTTATGTTCATGTTTAGCACTAGAAAAGCGGAATCAGTATTATGACACCATTTGTTAATTTCGTTAACGTTTTCACATATTTCTTCTGTAATGTTGTAGTTTTGGTCGATTTTTTTTGTAATGTAATCATCCATGTTTAGTTGTAGTCGATTCGTTCCTTTGTAATTGTAACATTTTTATGTGTGGTTTGCATTCTTCGTTGTTGGCTTTATGATTTGTTGGATAAGAACTCTTTTTTAATAGGTTGTTAGTTGTGCAGTTGATGCACTTTGGCACTTTATTTTTATTTTGACAGTCTTTGAGTCCGTGATCTCCAGCGCAGTGAGGGCAAATTGGTTTTTCGTTTCTTCTTAGACAGCGCGTAGCTGTGTGGCCATATTTCTTGCAATGGTAGCATTGCATTAACGGGTTACAGTCTTCCTTTTACAGTTACAGTTACCTACATTTACCCTTCTTTCAATATCAATATCAAACATAATCCCTAATTACTTGTGTCGTAGAGCTTATAATAATTTGAAATCAACAAATCCCAATTAAAATATTTAGCAATGTTTTTAAAAAACATGAATTCTTTGAAATGCCGATGGTGAACCGTGTGCGAGGCTACAAAACACCGCTGGTACAAAATGGTCCGCGGCCGGTCGACCCACGAGGCAGGGGTGTAAGTTTTGTCAGAACCCACCAGAACCCACCGATCACAGGACGTTTAAGTCTCTTACGGTTTTAATTGTTTTTAAAAGACGATTAATTAATTACATATAATACAATGTTATATACCTATACATGAATAATCCCCCACACCATGGAAGGGAGACTGCGTCCCGGAATACCACGATGCCCACGCTTCCCGAAATAAATAAGAAAAAAGTGAAATAAATTACATTTATATTAATAAATACATATTGTGTTTGAATTGCACAATGTATTGAGAAAAAAGTTTATATTTGTAATTATCGTTTAAGCGTGGGGTGTAATGTATTCATGAAAGGGAGAAATTGAAATTCAAGCGAGACAGAATGCTTGCAATGCTTATATAAAGGAATGAATGCGTCATCCGTCATCTCTGGCTAATTAACAGTTCTCAAATAAACACCTGCGCCAAGGTATCGACACTTTTCCACACGCCCATTTATTTTACATATTACTTCAAACTTATTATTCAGAATCAAAATTTGTTGAACATAATTTAAAGTCTTAACTTTGTATATTCAAGTTCTTTATCATTATTAATTGACTAATTCACATAGAATTATTGTTTTGGATAGTAATGCAGGTGACGTGAAGTGGTCGGCATGAGGAATGCTAATATTTCACTAGTATAAGTTATGTTTGCAGCTCAAACTGTCATCGAACCATTCCGCTGCCTTCTGTAGGCGGCGCGGCCTCGGCTGTGGAAATGAACTCGGTCGTGTTATCATTGTAACACAAATTTCAATTATATCCAGGAACTAAGTTGGCGGCGGCGTATTGCTCAGAGGCACGCCATCCCGCTGTTACCTAATGGCATAAGTGCTGCAATAGAGCCCAACCAGAATTCAAACAAACTATTTCCAGCTGCAGAATGGAAGGGTGCTACCAAATCTGAAATCAATCGAAAGCTGATTGTGGAAGTTGTTTTGCTGATTATATGTTTTTTGTTATTGATATTTCACGGTTCATGACTACAAAAGGAATGTATTTTATGAAGTGTCGAATGAAATAGTTTGTTCAGAAAACCTAGAAAATTATTAAGCAAGTCTGTTCAAAACTGGAAACCAGATGGCTCTTGAAATAGAAAAAGAAAAGGAGAATGAGGTAAAACAGTTTCATTTTCCTCTATTAATATTACGCGAGTTTTACCTTTGCTTCACTCTATTTTTTAATCTATGATTCAACCAATTATTCAATGTATGATTCTATCTATTATTCGATCGATGATTAAATAATCTATGATTCAATCCATGACTCAATCTATGATTCAATCTATGATTCAATCTATGATTCAATCTATGATTCAATCTATGATTCAATCTATGATTCAATCTATGATTGAATGAATTATTCAACCTGTGATTTAATCTAAGATTCAAGCATTCATTCTCAGATTCGGCCGGCGTAGTCCAGCGGTAAGGCTCTTGACTCATATTCCGAAGGTCGCGGGATCGAATCCCGGCGTGGCAAATAAATTTTATTCGTTTAATTTGTATTATTTCTCAATTTATTCACTTAAAATAATATATAGTATATTTGGGGCAGGTTCCGGAGTGGAAAATACTCTCAGTATCGCCCTGGTGTAAGACCACCGTTTAGAATTGAAACGTTGCTTGAAATGGCATTAGCCGTGTTTGGTGGCCAGATCTGAATAGCCAGTTACTTCCCCACCTTCCTCTTCCCTATCACCTTCCCCTCCTTACTACCTTCAGCCTCATAACATACCCCAATTGGGGATGCCATAATCTCACTGGCTTCAGACGGGAGCAGCTGAGACTCTTGTGAGGTATCACTATAAAAAAAATCTATGATTCAATCTGTGATTCAATATATGTTTCAATCTATGATTCAACATATGATGCTTTAATCTACGATTCAATCTAAGTTTCAATCTATATTTTATTCTACGATTCAATCTATGGTTCAATATGGATTCAATTGAGATTCAATCTATACCTATTTCATTCTGTGGTTCAATTTTTGATTTAAAAAATCTAAAATGATAATCAGTTACCGTAACGCATAGTAGTAGATACCAGACAGAGTTCGTATGCGACGTCATCGTTCAAATATCTTCTCTCTTTTTTTTCATATAAGAAATGTGAAGAGGAAGATTTTATGTAAGCATTTTAGGAGAATCTTCTAAAACGTCACCTACTTCTCTCTCTGGAACATAAATACCCTTTTCCGAAACTTTTAATTTCTGATTAATATTTTCATAATAATTAATCTTCAAGAAGTTCCTCGTGTATTTAAAGAATATAAATTAAGCATAAAACGATAGAATTTTTAATTTATTATAAGTAAGAAGAGCTGCATTATCAATGTCTTGGATATTTACAGAAATTAAAGTCGATTGAACAATAGATTTCTGAACATTTTAACGTAAATTTGGTTGCTGGTACGGAAGATCTTTTACGGAAGAAATTGATACTTTTGGTTGGGGGAGTGAAAACAGACGTCACGCGCACCGAGAACGGTTTACCTACGTACAAATATCGATCCAAGAATCCCCGATGTGTAAAAAAAGGTTACTTTAAAGGAAAGTACCTACGTACATTGGTATTAAAGGAGTTTTTATCAAACCCACCCAGTGGATCCAGTAAAGAAATACCCACGCGATATTTGCCATATCTTTTACGTTTGCACCCTTTTTGGTATAAGTAATATAAAATATGTTTCTTTTGAAAAGTTTCCAAGTGACTTGATACATAATATAAAACTATTATTTTGATTATTTTAAAACTATTATTAACTGAATCCCAAAACGGTTATTATAATTTTCTCCATGAAATACATTATTATTTTCTGAATTAATAAAACAACATTCAGAAACGAAAAGAAAGATGAGGGTGCTACCAAGAAACCCGAAATCTAACTATAGAACCCCCTTCCATAAATTATATCTAAGGGTTTTTGTCTCACTGATTTTCAAATACAACATTGTCATCAAATTTTGAGAAATAAATAATTCCTCCAATCCAGGTCCGTTTCAGCTTTTTTTAAAAAATTGATGGAACTCACAAGAGATATTGTCAGCTGATCCCAAAATATTATTTTCCATAATTGTAGTGTATTGGATATACATGTAGTTTCAGTTACTGTTAATAGATGTTGATAGGTTATAGCTTCTGCCACATCCCAACAGATGTCCGCTAAAGCAGTAAGCAGAATGTCCGCTGAAGCAGTAGTTAGGTGGTAAGCAGTACCACCTAACGCCACTCGTGTCTTGAACACGAACAGTTACGATAAGAACCGAAGGCTTTCGTGGAGTAAACCATGCCGTCAGTGGAAGCCAGCTTCAGATCTAATTTCTAGCCAGTCAGCCTGTTCGTATGTAATAAAATATAATAATCAAAATTTGCTTTGTTATATGTATGCATGCGTTGCTAAACCATTCATTCAATTGCGATGAAACTTTGGGGATTTGATGTGCGCATGCCCGCGATGGTTTATATATGCAATATTGAGCTCGGGTGTCATTAAATTATGCATTGCTAAACCATTCATACGATTGCGATGAATCTTTGGTTAGTTGTTGTGAGCACGTTCGTGAAGGTTTCTATATATATATATATATATATATATATATATATATATGAAAACAGTATATATATACTGGTGAGCTCTGGCATTATGAAATTGGTATAAAATAATTGAAATAGGTGGCACGCGAGCTGTTCGAAAACTGAACATACCGGGATTGAATGTATGGAATATGGGAGCAGTGTGAGGGACTCGGGAGAGGGGTCCGCGGGACGGGGGAAGTAGAAGAGGGGAGTGGGGGGGGGAAGGCGGAGTGGGAACGCGTGAGGGGAAGGGGACGCGGGAGAGGAAGGGGAGGCGGAAGAGGAATGGGACGAATGGGAAAGGACACGCATGGAGAAACAATTTATTTATTAAGTGGCATTAGAACGCATGCCGGGAACTCGCAAGTTTGACATTATAAAAAAAACACGATAATTAATAAACCTTCTTGTAACCGAAAACCCAACATACATTGGAAGAGTCCAATATTTCGCTAGATGTCGGGATGTAAATAGAACGGATAACCTAATTATCAAATTACGTACTAGTTAAAATTACTCTTTTGATTTATTTCAGTTATACCCAAAATAGAGTACAGCAACACTGACCTGGTTGTGCGCCATTATCTAAGCTAACTTATCGCGCTTGTTATGGGCGTACTATCGAATGGGCGCTCCCAGATATCCGTAAGGGTTCAAATGCATTTCTGAGTACATTTCAGGACGATTGCAATGCACTAGCTCTTAGTAGTTAAATGAAAAATATTCACCAAGAACGGAATTGTACAATAGCACGAGTGGCGAGTGGTTTCAAAGTTATTACGTCCTATCTTTAAATCAGAACTTCGTGGAAAGTGCAGCAGTGATACCGCAACGCTTACAGTTAAAATATTTGTTTGTAAATTGTATTATAACGCGATCACAATGCAGGTACAAACTCATCTGAGGTTTCGCATAAACGTTTTGAAAATAATTTAAGAGGGCATTACCAGAGAAAACCAGAAATATGTCATTTTTGAATCAGATTTAAGACGTATTGACTCTTTTCCACAAAAAATTATAAATGGATTTCGAAAGATTGTTCTTTTATCTAGCATTCGCATGTTTTAAATTTTGAGACAAAATGTTTATTTTTAGTATAATAAGTCGTTGGCAGATTTGTTAAATTTTTAAAAAAGACTTTGTATTATACCACACCCATTTCAAATCATGTGATCATAGAGTAAAAGAAATCAATACGTTATCTGGGTATCGCATGTTTTAGAATTTTAATTTCAGTTTAAATAAAATCATTAAAAAATATATACGTACACGTTTTTCTTGGTGAAAATTGGTCCGTTTGTGTATTTATTTGCGCATTTACAAACTAATATATTTCAGATTTTTTTAACATTCTTATTTAACTTAGACATTATTGAAAAATGATAAATACTTACAATAAAAAAATAATTACAAAAGGTACATTATTTTTATAGTTTTATCATCGAGCCTTTCAGCATTTTTGGATGTAATTATAAATTAAAGCAAATTTGAAATGAAATGAAATCGATATTGAGTTATAATGAGAAATCAGGGATCTTGGAGTTATATTTGACACCCAATAAAATTTTATAAACCACATACAAGAAATAACCAATAAAGGCATGAAGACACTAGGATTTATAATCAAAACCATCAAAGACTTTGATTCACTAGAAGCTATTAAAATTGTATATTTGTCACTAGTACGCAGCTTGCTGGAATACAATTCCATCGTTTGGTCCCCATATTATCAAATTCATATAAAAAATATTGAACGAGTGCAGCACAAATTTTTACGATTTATTAACTTCAAGTTACATATACCTATTCAACACATTAACTATACATTCTTACTAAATACACTTAAATTGCATTCCCTAGAAAACAGAAGAAAAATAATTGACCTAACTTTTTTGTTTAAAATTATTCACTCCGAATTAAACTGTTGTGAACTCCTGCATCTCATTGACTTTAAGGTACCAACCCGAGCGACAAGGCAAAACATATTATTCTGCAACAATAATTCTCTAACCAACTATCACACACATGCATCAATTTCTCGACTTCACACACTAGGGAACAAATACACCTCAAATATCGATCTATTTAATATAAGTTTACCGTTATTCAAGAAATATCTGAACAATATTTTTATGTAGAATATTTTGATATCTAAGGAGCATCACCTAGGGTCTATTGCATATATTTGTGTATTTCTATATTAATCTACAATCTTGCATTTTGTCATGTATTATTCATGACATTTAATCAGTCACCTGTAAATTTTGTAATTGCTAACACACCTACTAGTTTATTTCTGTCATTTACAACTTAGAAACTTTCTCTTTTATTGTAATGCACTATCATTCCTAAATTTATCTGTATGATGTTTACCTACTAGTTATATTTTTATAGTTTATCTTTTTTATTCAAAAAAACTGTCTCTGTATTATAATCTTGTCATGTAAAAGCTCACCAGGGCGTTGAAAATTAATAAATAAATAAATAAATAAATAATAAATAATTTTAAAAAGCTGGTACGGGAAATAATTAATCTTTCTCATTGTAACCGTACTGCACGATCGTAAGAACAACTTTCGACGAAATGTGGATTTTCGTCCGCTGGCTGGTTAAACGCTCTTAAGGATTTATAAAATTTCCAATATTATCAGATACTATTGCATGCACGTACAATGTGCATCCCACACAAATTAATCTGAATTCCCCTGCTGGAATAAAAATGAATCATAATTACATTTAAATTTTTAAAATCGATCTAACTTTATTACAAGATAAGTAATGTATCCGTAAAACAAATGTCTATTTAATTTCTTCTTCAAATTTTGCAAATTCATTTTGTGGCACCATTTTATTAATGAAATAATTAAAAACACTTTGTTTTTACCACAATAATCTTTATTTAAAACTCAACATGTTTCAAGAACAATGTTTAAAATAATGTACTAAAACTAAATGATCAAACATAGAAAGACAGGCGTGGGTAGAAATGGAAATAGAGGAGAGAGGTGGAAAGGGGCGGTGCTTAGAAGATCAAAAAGGGAGAGGGGGGGAGAGGTGGAAAGGGGAGTGCTTAGAAGAACATAGACAAAAAATTACAATGGAAATATGTTTAAGATAGGGTTATTCACAAAATTAATTTTGTTGTTAATAATATTTAAATTTCTATTGACATTTTTCCTTATTTCTAATATTTCTAAAAGATCTTAGTGAAAACCACTAACGTTGGTATGTAAAATTTGTCTATTTAATTGGTTCAAAATGTGTCTATTTAATTGGTTCCACAAAAACTCATAATGAACTCAACTCAACACCTCAAAGGTCATTAAAAGTGTTGAAAAAAAAATAGCCCACAACCTCACCAAACTGAACTTATCTATCCAATTTTTATATATTTCATCGCTTTTAATGACTTTTCAAAGGAGGTGTGAGTAGAGTTCATTCCGAGTTGTCCGGTCATCATTTAATCAGTCACCTAAAGTTTATTTGACACTATTAATTACTTTACTCTGGCAAAATCAAAACATGTTTTCGCAGTTTTCTAAATAAATATGTCACAATCTTTTTGGCAGAATATTACATAAATAAAACAGACAGATGCTTTTCTAAGACGTTCAAAATCCAAAATCGTTTTGAAACTGACAAGTCACTCAAAAGGAATTAATTCGCATCAAAACAATTTTATTTTGATAAAGATTTGAGATTCTACGGAAAAATTATGTACGCAAAACAATAAAAAAAAACAAATCGTAAAGCTCACCAAAGCTAAGGAGTTTATGTTTAGACAATATAAATAAAGAATTCAAATGTCTATTGAACATGTATTTAGTTCAAGTGCCTACGTGATCTCTACTTAAGGAGACTTAAATGTGAGCTCTTAAATAAAACATTCTAGAAAATTATAATCTTAATGTTTTTGTGATAGTAGGTTTATTTGTTTTGAAAAAATAAATGGGAATTAACTTTACAAAATATACCAATTTGTAGATATTCGCATGTGGTAATAGCAGGATTGCAGCTTTACAAAAATATATTTCAGCTATTTTGTTTATAGTTCCAATCAAAAATATGGAAAGTAAATTTGCCCTTTAACATATTTGCAGAATGCCAGGTTGACGATAATTAACTTAGTGCCTACCTTTTTTCCAATAATAATTTCCCAAGAATAAACTTTACAAAATATATCAATTTGTAGATATTCGTATGTGTAATAGCAGAAGGATTGCAGCTTTACAAAAATATATTTCAGCTATTTTGTTTACAGTTTCAATCAAAAATACCGAAAGTAAATTGCCCTGTAAATGTTTTAATATTATTTGCAGAACGCCAGGTTGACGATAATTAACCTAGAGCCTACCTTTTTCCCAAGAATAAACTTTACAAAATATATCAATTTGTAGATATTCGTATGCGTAATAGCAGAAGGATTGCAACTTTACAAAAATATATTTCAGCTATTTTGTTCACATTTCCAATCAAAAATACAGAAAGTAAATTTGTCCTGTAAATGTTTCAATATTATTTGCAGAATGCCAGGTTGACGATAATTAACCTAGAGCCTACCTTTTTCCCAATGAATAACCAATATAAACACAATTAATTCGTTAAAACGTTTATCGTGCGCGAAAAGTGTTGATTTTTTTATTTTCAAATGTTAACAGCTTCGTTAGCCTTTCCACACAGGTAAATAATGGTCTCGTACAACTTTGTGTAGGTAATATAAATACAACGAGGTAAGTTGTTTCGTATAGAATGTGGTTAATGAAATGATGAAGCACTTTAATATGAATTATTTATTTTCACGTGCTAAAAAAGCTGTAAAACAAGTAGTTAATCCCTTGGACTAATTCTTTCGGTTTTCGGAACAACTCATATAGATCTCCTAGAAATTGTTGTCTCCCTTATGGATAGAAATATGATCTTAACGGTGTTAAAAAGAAAAAAAAATACCAAGCTTTATTTGGAAATCCAAAAGTAAACCGCAATTTGTAACAAATATTCAGAAACTTTGGAAATTTTGTATTAATTATTTTACGTGAAACGATAAAAGTGATATGATGACAATATATGTTTATAAATATGTGTGTATTTTTATTTTTTTTCGTTGTCAGTAATTTTAGTTTAATTTTAGAATAATCGTAAGGTGAGACATTTTTAAAACTTTTTATGTTTGCATCCAAAATTTTTATAATTTAAAAAATATAAGTTTATTCTGAATTATAAAATTTGAAAGCTTATTTAATTGCCTTTCAAAAACAGTTTTTGTTTTCGGATGCGTTCATAAATACTTCATTTGTTTGCCAAGTGGATTTTTTTGTTTTTGTTTTTACATGAGCTCCACACAGGAGGCCCAGAGGAAAATAATTTCCCTCAGGGCCTATGTCATCTTTGGGGATGCTGTGTGGAGGGTTTTTTTTTAAGAAAAGGAAGGAGAGGAGAGTTCTGGGAAGGAAAAGGGTTTAAGGGGTGGGTAGGAATATGGAGTTCAGTGTGTTCAGGTCATCCGCCTCCAAGACCTAGACAAACCTCACCCCATGGACCCGGGCACCCCTGCTAAATCACCAAACGTAGCGAACCACTTGGGGTGACCTGTGGCAGAGGTGTTGGTTATCCAATAAAGGTTCCCGGGGCGGCGGTACCCATTCTTGCCTCCCAAATTGAAATATTGTGAACTTCCGATAAAAGATGCCCTGTGAACAAACCGATAAAGTATCACTGGTTGCGGTATTGATTGAAGGTATTCAAACCCTTCCATAGGTTTGATTTGGTTTGAGGGGTACCTATTCGACATACGTGTCTTTGATGTATTTAATATCATATTCATTGAATTGGCAGAATCTAAATTAACACAAACTTACTCCCCTCCATCTAAAATCTGCAATTTTAGATGGAGGGGAGTTGAGTGAGTTTATATTCAATCAATTTATACAGGGTGTCCGGGGGTAAACTTCGGGGGGTGATCCTGCATGATAGTAAAAGTAAAAAAAGACAAATAACTTTTTTCGAAATTCCATCTTTTAGGGGTAGTTTTCTGGTAAAAAGATAAAATTAGACCGGCGTGTGCGGGAGGCATTATTATGTTCCGCTGTTGCCGAATACCTGCACCAAGCGCTCAGTGTCAGTGTTGAATTCGAATGTAATAATTTTATTCGCGTAGTAGTGTTTCACTTTAAAAACTTTATTGTAGTTAGTCAAAACTTGTTGATTTAATGTGTCTTTATCTAGTATGTATTTGACTGACTTGTTGTAAGATTCGCAAAAGACTAATATTTCTATCGATATAGTAATAATACCCAATCTGCCAAAGCTGCAAGTAATTTGAAGGAACAACTTCATTCAGTGCGTGTTTATTTCAGACTTACTTTTGTTTATTTAGTTGTAGACTTGCCTTACTGTAAAAATTGTGTTTATTTGTGCGCAATTTTGTCATTGAACTATTATTTAATTATTTTAATTTGGGAGGCGGGAATGGGTACCATCGCCCCGGGAACCTTTATTGGATAACCAACACCTCTGCCATAGGTCACCTTAAGTGGTTCGCTAGGTTTGGTGATTTAGCAGGAGTGCCCGGGTTCATGGGGTTAGGTTTGTCTAGGTCTTGGAGGTGGATGACCAGGACACACTGAACCTCAGATTCCTACCCACCCCTTAAACCCTTTTCCTTCCCAGAACACTCCTCTCCTTCTTTTCCTTAAAAAAAACCTCCACACAGCATCCCCAAAGATGACATAGGCCCTGAGGGAAATTATTTTCCTTAAGGCCTTCTGTGTGGAGCTCATGTAAAAAAAAAAAAATTGTGTTATTATCGCGTAATTTTGTTATTGAATTATTCGGTCAATCAATGCCTTACTTTACCAACAAAGAACGGACAGACATCATTAATGCGATACGCCACAAATTGATAATAACGCACGAATTGATAATAATATTACTTTACGTTTACATGCTTTCTTACAAGCTGGTGGGTATTAATATGGACATTTTGAAAATTTGTTAAACTAGTTAAAAGCGATGACATTAGTTAAGTGTTCAATTAGTTTATTACCCTTATATTTTATGAAACCTTTATTTTGTTTTAAACAAATGTTATGTTATTTGTATTGTGTATTGTATTTTGTAAACCCATTCTTTTCACTGTAATAAAAAAATGAACTGCATTCTATGTAAAAGCCCTATGGGCGTTTAAATAAATAAATAAATAAAATAAATAAATTGTTTATAACAATTTAATCGTTAAAAGCGTGCCTTCAATGGTTATTTAAGTGCAGTTATCTTTTTAAATTTGATTTAAAACAAACGATCTGTATAAACATCAAATTCTCGGTCTTATTGTTTACAAACGGTTTCCATGGATACAGGCCAAATCACACCAAGCAACGTTGCAACAGTTGCGCCCGGCAAGCTAACAGCAACTTTGTTGGGTAAGTGCTACCTTACACTTAGGATTTTTAGTAGGTACGTCTTTTTGTATGGGAAAAAAAAGTTGGAATTTCAGAAAAACTTATTAATCTTTTTTACTCATACCATAATGCAGAATAACCTCCCGAAGTCAACGTACTTTACCCCCGGACACCCGGTATAAGCCGGAAATTGTTTAAGCTTACACGTATTTAAAAAAAAATTGTTATTATGTTTACAAATCAAACAGTTATATATAAGATAACTTGCGAGTACCCGGAAAGAAGGAAATTATTTCTCCAGCGAACCTCCTTCTCCTTCGTTCACCTCCCTCCCTCACTCCTTCTCTCCCTTCCGTTAAAGTATATGAAGTAGGTACACACATTTTTCAAATTACTCAAGTGCCATCTTTTGTAAATTATCTGTACGATTTCAAAACGTTATAAACAGAAATCATCGAAGTTTCCCCGAAATCGAATGATCAGTATAGTAAATAATTTCATAATGCCAGAGCTCACTATCGCGGTCATATGCAGAACAAATCACTAAAATTTTCATCGCAGTAAGATTAATGGTGCAGGAACGCGTACGAGACAAACTAAAGATTTTGAAGTACAAAAGAGATATACTGTGATTTCCGCGCGGCTTTCTGCGGACTACTACCTAATTAGAGTAATTTGCATACGAAAATAATTTGTTCATTTCGTAGATTTTTTTTAAGGTGTGCATCAGTATTGGTCAACAATATGGTTTGTATACGGAAAGGATTCGTTCATTTAGTTTAGTTTATTGGTTTATTATTCGTTCATTTAGTTTATTCGTTAATTGGTGAACAATATCACCGCACCAGGAAACACAGTCCCACCCAATAAAAACTGCGGACAGCACATCTCTTATATTTCAAAATTTTTGGGACAAACAAAAAAATGTACATTTTTACACATAAAATATTATATTGTAAAATGTATATAAGATATTTTATACGACAAACTTCATAAATTATCTCTTAACAAAGGAAAAAGTATACCTACATAAGTACTCATCGATTTTCAGTCGATATGTACCACAATGCACGCAGAACAAAAGAAAAAATATACAACAAACCATGAGAACAGTGAAAACAGTAAAAGAGTAGGTACATAATTTTATTTAACAAAAAAATGTTTATTTAAATTTTTTTAAATTAAAACAATGGACGCACTTAATATGTTACGTTGTTAACGTATTTTTTATATAAAAATACATTTTTAGCTGTGAGTAAATTTACAACATACCTACTAAAATATTTCTTAATGTTAACGTTTTTTTTATACAAAAATACTTTTTTAGCTGTGAGTAAATTTACAACATACCTACTTAAATATTTCTTAATGTTAACGTTTTTTTATACAAAAATACTTCTTTGGCTGTGAGTAAATTTACAACATACCTACTTAAATATTTCTTAATGTTAACGTTTTTTTATACAAAAATACTTCTTTGGCTGTGAGTAAATTTACAACATACCTACTTAAATATTTCTTAATGTTAAATAAATCATTCGTAATCGAGAATTGCTCTTGATTCTTCACAAAAACGGCGCTATACATGTTATCCGATTTTTTAAACACACCAGATTTAAATGTCCGGGTTAAATTTTCCCCACAGGAAAAACTAAGCCCTTTCACACACTTCCCAAATGATCATCTAGTCAATCCACGCTAAGCAATTGCACTATATTATAAGTGTTATAAATACAAAACAATACAAGAACAACATGTCAACCTACCAGAAATCAAATGGGAAAAAAATTCACCGACTCCAGATATTTTCATATCAGAGGGTTCGGCTCTGTGGAACTCCTAATTGTACCTATAAATCCTACTGATCCCTCAATATAAATATTTAAAAAATCTTTTGTAATCCTACATGTATTTAAAATGACTGATTTTTGCATTTTTATATATAAATTCTTTGACAAATCTAATATGCCTAAATTTTGAACGAGAGACCTAGGTATTATGCCAGTAGCCGAAATAACAAATGGTAATATTTTTATAGTCTAAGTATGCCAAATTCTTTTAATCTCATTTCCCAAATCTGTGTATTTTCTTACTTTTTCAGAAACAGTTTTTTGAATATTACAGGAATTTGGAATAGCTACATCAATGATATGAGTTATTTTTTTTAAATTTCGTCATGTAAAACTATATCAGGTCTATTATGAATAATTTTCTGTCTGTTTGTATAGTTTTATCATATTATATTTTATAAAATTCATTTTCCAAAAATGAATTTGGTTCATATTCATAATATGGTACTATATTACGGCAATCGAGTTATGTTTAATTACCAAACTTTGGTGAATTATTTTTAAAACCTGATTGTGCCTTAGTGTATACTCGGACGGCGCTAATACAGAACATCCCGATATAATATGTTCTATAGTTTCCGGAAAAGCCAAAAAAGTCAAAAATTAGGCAAAAAAAGTTAATAATTATTGACTTTTTATTTATTATTTGGGCATGATGTGAACATTTGTTATTGGGTTGTAACTTATTATTATAATTTATTGTTTGTTTAATGCATGTAATGTTATTAACCTGTAATTGTTCCTAATAAAATAAAATAAAATAAAATAAATGAAATAAAATTTTCTACATAAATCATCAATTTGATTTAAATCTTTTATTATATGCTTCCTATAATTTTTAGAATTAATGACTCTATCTTGAATGGCAAGCATAAATACTTCTATTTCCGCGCTCAACTCTCCAATACTCAACCATTTGTTTGACGAAAGTTTGTCAACATACGTTTGGTTGAGATAGTTGAAGTGTTTTGCGTGAATAATTTATTATTATTATTATTATTATGCAACATTACCTGATCAGAAACTGTATATACGTATATATGTATATAACATAATATTAGCTTTACGAGAATCTAACTACTCATGTGTAAAGGGAAAAAAAATAAAATTTAATACACGTACATAAATCAAATATATAAAAAAATATATGAAATAATTCTTTTTATTAAGTATTGTTAATGTGGTTATAGGTACGAGAAGCTAAATTATTTAAGATATTATTTTCTAATTTATTTTTTAATTTATTGTGTATTTGAAGCAGCCGTTTTATATATATCAATAATTTTATCATCACTCATTTTTAATGCTAACTTGAATGCAGTTAAATAATAAAGCAAATTTCGAATAAAATAAAATCGCCATCGAGTTATAGAATAATCAATCTTTCACATCGGAACCGCCCTGTACAGTTGTGTGTAAGGGTACAACCCCAAGACCATTTTCAATTTGGGAGGCGGGAATGGGTACCGCCGCCCCGGGAACCTTTATTGGATAACCAACACCTCTGCCATAGGTCACCCCAAGTGGTTCGCTACGTTTGGTGATTTAGCAGGGGTGCCCGGGTTCATGGGGTGAGGTTTGTCTAGGTCTTGGAGGCGGATGACCAGGACATACTGAACCCCAGATTCCTACCCACCCCTTAAACCCTTTTCCTTCCCAGAACTCTCCTCTCCTTCCTTTCCTTAAAAAAACCCTCCACACAGCATCCTCAAAGATGACATAGGCCCTGAGGGAAATTATTTTCCTCAGGGCCTCCTGCGTGGAGCTCATGTAAAAAAAAAAAAAATCTTTCAATGAAATTTTAATTTTCGGCCGCTGGTTAATTAGGCACTAATTAAATAATTTGACCGGTCAGTGGTTGAGTGGGCATCGCGTTTAGGTCCCACCCAAGCGTTCCGTATTCTATTCCTCGGCTGGCTAAGTCCTCCATCACGACTCAAGCAACATTTTTCGCTTACTGTGATGGTAGTAAGAGATTTTCAAACACTGTTGGGATATTCGTAACCCGGAAACGTTTGTCTTTCTATCTAAAAATTTATTTATTTATTAATTTAAAATTGAGCGTGTGACCTCTGAATTCGTAGGCAAAGATTTTTGCCGCTAAGTCATGGAGGTAGTAAATGATAATTCATTTACAAATGTAAACATTTTTTCGGAACATGGTGACAAATTTAATGTTCATAATCTGGAACTGTTCCAGTTTTTAGCTAAATCCGGACCTCTACGGCACCTTGGTTAGTCGCGTCCTTGTTCGGTTTCATTGTAAATAAAGTAACGAGCTTAGAAAAACAATACGTTCACGCAGTCAGAAAGTTTTTCGGGTTATTTATGCGTCGAATGGAGTTCCAGGTCAGCGGTGCAATCTAAACTGTTTATTTCCCTGCGAAATAAACCATATTTCGGCAATAAATTTAAATACTGTACGGTATAACTGTCAAATAACCGGGCATAAATTCAGTACCGCCGAGGCAAAATTTTACGTTTTAATTCGATTTTTACTTTACATTCCATTAAACTTTAGTACAAGGCAATAAAGTAAATTCATACGGGAGGCATTCACATAGGTATCTACCTACACAACCTATTACAGAACAAAGAGATAGAATAACCGAGATGGTCCATGAATGATATTTATTTGTGAGAGTGGATTTATGTGTTTGTGTCAAAGAATGACTGGCGAAGGACCTTGATTTTGTGTTACTATCACCGCTTAAAAATGATAAAAACACATATTGCATAGAAAGGAAAAGAACTCACCAAAGGATGCAAGAATTTGTAAGCTTGCAATGCGCTTTTCTGCTTCCTTTCCCCATCCAACAGGCACAATCACAGTAATAAGCGTGAGGTTCGTTATTTTGATAGTACACAGCGGAGTTATTTATAATGGCGGATACACGGCGGAGCACAATGGTTGTCTCGCGGCGGGAGTTTTATTACAGACTGATTAAGATTGTGGGTAAGATTGACGGGTAGGCAATTGGGAATAGGTAGGACAAAGGACTTGCAACAATAATTAATACCAATCTCAAGCAGTGACAGTATGTATGCGTGCTATGTAGGTATGTGTATGTGTAGGTATATGTATGGGCGTAACCAGTCCATCCTAATTAAATACTAACTTACTAAACTAACTAACCATCACGCCGTTCCTCCGCAGGATCGGCAGAGAGATTTTTTTTTTTACATGAATACCGCACAAGAGTCCCAACTTCTCCCGTCTGGAGTCAGTGGGACTATGGCATCACCAATTGGGGTATGTTGTGAGGCTGAAGGTAGTGGGGATGGGAAGGAGATAGGGAAGAGGAAGGTGGGGAAGTACCTGGCTATTCAGATCTGGTCACCAAACACGGCTAAAGCCATTTCAAGCAACGTTTCAATTCTGAATGGTGGTCTTACACCAGGGCGATACTGAGAGTATCTTCCACTCTGGAATGAAATTTATTTGCCACGCCGGGATTCGATCCCGCGACCTTCGGAGAGCTAGTCAAGAGTCTTACCGCTGGACTACGGCGGCCGTCAAAATGGACTGCAAAATAATTGTCTTGGAACACACTCCTTTGTTCATTCACATTCGTACATCTATCGTCTCACACATACTCTTCTATTATTCTGACTCTTGATACGACCAGATCGAAGAACCTGATTCACTTTGTCGTGCCATGTCTTTTTTGGGCGTCCCCGACATCTCCTACCATTCGCATATGCTTCATAAATTCTCCTTACCATCTTTCCCCGTTCATTTGTTCTACGTACCCAAACCATCTGAGCGCCCCTTTCTTAATCATACTCTTTGCGGATCTCTACATTTCTCACCCGATCATATATGATTTTACCAAACATGTGCCTCCGGAATCTCATTTCTGCAGCAATCGGTATACTTTCATTCTTCTGCTGCCAATTTCATACATCAAGGTTGTTACCAGCACTCCGTTGTAGAATGCTATCTTCGCTTTTTTAGACAGTTTTACATATAATAAATCAAATAAAGCTATTCTTCGCCTTTTTGTTTAGTCATGGGAAGATCGTGAATTATCCTATCATTATAACCCACTCACGAACCACTAATGCAGGATCGGGTTTCTTTTTTAAAAAAAATATCAGCTACCGTGTCCCGCGACGCATTATGTACCTACGCATTTTTAGACCAGGCATTTCAATTTCAATAACCTGTCCTGAAAAGCAGCGACGCGCTTATCGATCTCTCTCCTCTACGACATATTTTTTATTTGTTAAAGTACTCGATCTAAAAGCGAGTAGGTACTCTTTACCCGATCACTTTGCCAGTGGGTCGTGTTCAATGATCGATCGACCCAGCTAGACTTCTGATGATTGCTGATTGAATCGAGGCCAGGTTTTCTGTGGTTCATCAAAAGATCACCATATTCATAATTAGCATCATAATTTTTCCTCCAAAAATTATTATCTGTTGGCTTTTGTGCCTAGTCATTAGTTACAGTTCTCGGACCGTAAAATTCTGCTTCATACTTTTTGTAAAGACTAATTCTTTCCACGTTACCAGTTCATCGCAGCATTTGTAATCTAGGGATAGTACGACGGTATCACTTTCAAGTTCATCTGGCAGTATTTGTTTTATATTTTCTTTAATGTACTTGAATCTTAAATATTGTATGTAATAAATACATTGTAATCTTAGAGATAAACAATTTTTCTGTGCTCAAATAGATTCCCTAACTTTTTCAACATTTAAATTACGTTAGTTTTAGTTTTAGCTGCCAATAAATAGTGACAAAACATTTAAGAATTGAATGGCCTAATCTACTTTATTTTGTATCAATGTCCAATGCTTAGAGTTCTGGCGCTGCTGTGTGAATTGAGAAGAAAAATCTGCCTCCAATATGATAATCCAAAAGTTTTAAGTGAAAAACTTTTATTGTTTCGGTCGCTAGTGCGGGATAATAAAGCAATATTTTTATACGGAGTCATAATCCCTGGACGTCGATAAATATTTTAACCCAATACGTTCGAAGTTGGCACGTTTATGGAGTTTGAGATTTAAATTACTTTAGTGGCTGGATGTAGTGGATGTGTCCTCGCGTTATCGAAAGGTTTTATTGTCGCTGTGGATGGTGTGTTTATGTGTGTTTAAGGTATAAAGTGTGTGGTAAAGCAAATAAACAAGATGTCGGTACAATACTTACTAGTTTATTTACAAATTACCACAGACACAGAATACAACTCCATATTAACAATAATGATTAATGTGAAGGGCGAACATATACGATATACAAGTTGTGTCTTGACCGGGAGTTTAAGGCAGAATGATCGGTGATCTACGTTGCAGCGCGAGCGAGAGATCTGTGACAGAGATTGAATCCAATTGGTTGCTGCGGTACCAATCGGATTGCCGCACGATTGCAGATCGATGACATTATTCGACCTCCACATCACCAATGTTTATAATGTATTTCATTGGAATTTTAGGAACCTGTAAAGCCTCTCTGTAGTCTTCTACAGAGATATTTTATTTTATTAGTACTAGGCCGTATCTCAGTACTATTTTGTATTGATTGAAAGACTTATAGTTCTTCGAGATCATAATGACCGTTTATTGCTATTTCGTACTACACAAATACGGTTCAATAAGATACACCTCCTTGTAACTCGGAAGCTAGATTTTTTTCTGGAGAGTTCTCGCTAAATAAAGACTTGCCTGTTTGTGTCCGGCTATCTTCGGCACACATCGTAACCGACACCATGTGACCCGAATTTAGCGTAGACAACGTGAAACAATGTAAGAACTAATCGTAGAGTGATATGATACGTTACAGAACCCATTGAATAAATGAGGTTAAATGGTGAAATTTTCGTACTTATCATACATACCATTAAGTAAATTTAATAATAGTAAGTTTACATATTTAAACTACATCATCATTACATTTATTTAAATTCCTTTGTTTTCTAAGAGTTAGTAGTGTTAGTACCCGTTATATTATTTAAGATTGTTATTATAAACTTGTAATTTTGTCTCTGTGTTGTATTTATATTTGCATTGTGTGATTTTAAGTTCATTATCTTTTGTACAGTTAAGTAACCATCATGTTATTTAAGTTTATTGTTATTATACTGCTTCAAGTTTATTTTTAAGGTACTTCAAATAATTAATCGAACGTCTTTACACGCATAATGTATCAGACAACAATAAAGGTTCACAATTTCGAGTTAACAGTTTAAAAATAAAACACCTCTGCCTTAGGTCATCCAAAATAGTTTGGTATGTTTGGTGACTTGACAGGGTTCTTGGAGTTAAGTTTGTCCGGGTCTTTGGCGGCGGCGCGTCTGTCCACCTATTGGATGGTGGTCCGGACCTAGAGAACGATTGAGGGAGACCTTTTGACCTCTCCAGCTGGGCTCTATCGATTCATCACCACAATGAGAGGGATGGATTACAGCATCCACGAAGACGATATGGGGCATTAAGGATTTTTCCCTCAGGGTCTCCTGTGTGGAATAAATGTAAAAAAATGAACAGAACAGCTCAGCCGCGATTCGTTTGCTATACTATAGTTAAGTACGTAGCATTTTGGAAAGTGGTTCAGTAATATGGGGAACAGTGGATTTAACATACTCTCAAATGATTGAGAAAGTGCAAAAGAAGTTTCTGAGATGTTTATATCTTAGAGACTTCGGAAATTATACCTGGTTATATCCATCAGCCTTTTTGTCCGGCATGCTGGGTATTAATAGCCTCGCCGAAAGAAGGAAAACTGCTTTGCTGACAACAGCATATAAACTTTTAAACGGTAACATCTGTATTCCCGATATATTACGAAAAATTGAGTTTTATGTCCCCGACAACTTCACAAGAGCGCGCAGACACAGAAATTTTGTTGTTCCGCGATGCAGAACTAACTTACCATTAGTAATGCCGCTCGGAAAAATGATTATTTTACTAAATTTCCTGTCCCCTGATATAGATATTTTTAAACTAAATATTCATCAATTCAAAAACGCTATTATTACTTAAAAAAATAAAATATATGTTTATTATTGGTTATGTATAACTGTACCTAAATGTGCATTTAAAATAAAATAAATAAATAAAAAAAATAAAAAAAACAGACTACACAAAAAATATTTTTTAATTTAAAGAAATTCAACACGCATCAAATTCGCAATCCTTAGTGCTTATATTATTAATGCGAAAAACAATTGATATCAATGAAAGTTTTTCTAAGCGGTTCATTTTGGTCGTTCCCGCTGACTCATAAATCATATTATTCTAAAAGCCTAGTTTCGAATACTCGGAATTACAAACAATATTTTAACTCTACTTAGGCACTTCTGCACACTTCCGCTTCCTTCCGCATTCTGGGATGTATATCACTTCCTGTCTTTGCGGTGGGTAGGTACCCCCGATAAAATTATCCTGAGCCGTAGGCTTTTACTTGGCGATATGAATTTCCGCCGTTAATATTTTCTACACTCCTGCTGCGGTTAAATAAATTTTCGCAAAGAAAAGATAAAGTTGGATCGGAGCAAAAAATGAGGAGCGGAATAAACTCAGTTGAAATTGGAAAATCTAATTATATTTCGTTGAATATTGTTTACTGACAAATGTTGAAAATGGCAATCACAAAATGACAACAAGTCTATTTTAAACGATTGACAAAGTGTTTTTCGATTAATCTTTTGAGTTGGTTTAAAGTTGGTCTCAAATTTGTGAATAGTTTTGACGCAATTGACATTCATAGAAAAGCTTTAAGGGTGAATAAGAAACGTAAAAAAATATTTTACGTTTATGGCATTTACATTACTAAAGTTTTTTTAACCTTCGTATATACGCGCCCAACGGTATAACACATATAATCACGCACGGTCTCTAAGACCGAAATTTCATCTCGTCTGTATTATTTGATTATATTCTTTTTAAGCATTATTGATATTTTTTTATAGAGGAGGGGATATAATTAAATTAAAAACATATATATACTCGTACATATTAAAACTTTTACTTTATTTGGTGGAAACAGATTTTTAACTAAGCCTCTTAAAAATACCTTTTTTTCTCTAACTCTAACAACAAAAATAAACTTTTTCATATGTTAATTTAAAAAAAACTCCGTTATCTAATAAATGAAAGTATAAAGAATAATAAAATATTTTAAAAATAAGAATTAATTACTTTTAGGATTTTTGAGTAGTAATTGTTACTTACCTAAAAGATCGATAACAGTAAATAAATGTCAAACGTCCCCTGACCACCAATGCGTGCCCCGCACTAAACAATGCCTAACTACAAATTAAGAAGCTACTAAAAACCTCAAAGTCCCATCGTTTTGAGAAAACAATGAATTATTGATTTGTCGGTCTGAGAGACCAACGCGCGAGTATAATTAGGTTAAACATGATGCATACACTGATCACTAGTATTTTCAAAACTACGCACTTAATGGATTCTAAATCTACGTGACCGGTACGAGTGCAGTTCAGCTGTGTTGTTCTGGACTGCAGCCAGATTCCGGACTGGGAGACAGTTTATTGCTCTGATGATAGTCAATATCCGATAGGAGGGGGCAACCGAAGGAGATGAATCAAAGGATTCTTCTGCATTTTTGTACATCATTGCATGTAAGCTCTCTGTTGTAGTTTCGGTTCAGAACAAGAATAATTGCTTAAAAAATAAAACACATTTAACCACGAATATTTATTATTTTGTACATCGATCGGTTTCGCATCAACCAAAGCTCTTCAGGATATAATAATTACTAAATACTAAGTGACAATTGTCAATTATATTTAGGAAGAGAGACATAGGGAGAAAGATTAGGACATACTCAAAATAACGTATTATATTAGACAGAGACAAAATATTTGAAAGAGATAACAATTTTTGATAATTAATAAGTCGGAGGGAGTAACATGTACTTATACATCTAACCACAATTACAAAACCGAGTTAATGGATAAATAGGGACAATATAACCCATATATGTTTAAAAAAATGTATGTTTACCAAAAACTGGGAATTTTCCAGAGGAACACGGATTGCCCCTACATTTTAATTTACGCTTCTAATACTTACGTTTGTTTAACACTTTTCTTTGTATTTTTGCTTACCCGGTGTACATTTTTATTTTATTTTACTTAGCACTAAGCTGTGTATTTTATGAATCCTTTTATACAGTAAGCAATTCTGTGTTTTTGTGAATCATCTCTTTTAGTTCACTGGCATGTTGTCTATGAATTGCATCTATGAATTGCAATTACGCATGCAACATCCCAGAATGCTGACAAAACCGTTAGCAATCACTCAGTACTCCAACAGCATAACGAACGCTGATCAAAGCTTGCCCAACGGAATCCTTAAAGACTTGGCGGTCTGCTTCCCACGCGGCTTCCGAAACATTTAATCGTGACCGGTGTTGACAGGCTGTAAGGTTATGTTAGGAGTTTTGAACAAAACAAAGTAATTATTGTAGAAACAATCAGGTCCTTTGTAAAGATTTCAGAATCAGTGTAAGACAGAAGGAGATTAATTTAGTAATAGCAATCAAACATAAATCTGCTGTTGTAAACAAACTCAAGTAAAATATTTTTTCATAAAATATAATATCTAGTATCTTTCAATGGAAGCAATCTTCCAAACAGGCCCTCCATTGATATGCTTGGTGTAACCCTAAGTGACCAGGTATGGGGGCTCTATCGAAGCCAGAGTAAAGTTAGCCTCCCAAAAACTGGGCGTACTGTACAGGGCCCGCAGATACTTTAATAGTACACAACTGCTAACCCTGTACAAATCACAAGTGCGCCCCACGGTTGAATTTGGCAGCCACCTCTGGTCTGGAGCTCCAAAATACCTGAAAAATACCCACGACTCTGTGCAGAAACGGGCGGTCCGTTTAATAGATTCTCCCATCTTAACAGACGTATTGCAATCTTTAGAGCACAGGCGTCGGGTGGGAATGCTATCCTTGTTCTACCGGTATTACAATGGAAGATGCATCGAGGAACTAGCATCATTGATCCCTTCGGCACCGGTGCATAGTCGGGAAACACGCCAAACGCGTGCACAACATTTGTACACGGTTGACATTTGTCACATAAGAACGGGTCGCTTCTTCGACTCGTTCTTGTGTTCAACACCTCGGCTGTGGAATGATTTGCCGGCCACTGTGTTTCCTCCTTCCTACAACATGGGTCTCTTCAAGACCGATGTTCATTCCTTCCTCTCCACAAAAAGACCCTCCACACAGCATCCCAGATGACATAGGCCCTGTGGGAAATCATTTTCCTCAGGGCCTCCTGTGTGGAGTTAATGTAAAAAAAAAAAAATACACAAGTTCCGGATAACAACGAATGGGACCCATACCAATAAGCAAGGTTCGCATTGAGATTCACTTCATATTGAGAAAACTATTCAACACACCTACAATCGGGAATGAATTTACCGAAAATTTCGTGAGAAAGTGGTTTTCCGGTGAACGGTAAATAATGCAAATGGAGAGGCATTGATGAAAAGCAGGAAAAGGAAAAAATGAAAATTTTTTACCTCCCGGTTACTTGACCAGCAGTCGAGCGGGCCAAGTTAGACACTCTTTACCTGACAAAAGTTATGTTAGTTAGCGAAGAGTGCTACGTCGCATTTTTTAAAATTTTCATAGTGCTTATGTCGTACAAAACAACGAACCATAAAAAAATCCGCACTCGATGTATCGAGAATTAAAAAGACTCCGGATCGGCAGAGACTGGTACTTAAATGTAAGGCATCAGTCGATGTAGTGAGTCAGTCGTTTATTGCAGAGCTCCGTAGCGAGGGTCGGTGAAGCGTTAACATAAAGTATGAAGAAGTGTCGTAGAGTGGTGTAGTTGCACGGAGGTGATGGTGTGGTAAAGGTCGTGGCGATGCGGCGGAGCAGATCTCGAGTCTGCAGGTCACCGGCGCGTTGCTCGACACCGTGGCGGTGGAGAATGACCGTATCTTCCAGGCCCATAAATATACTAACCCCTAGATCGATCACTTCGGGCTTTTTCCTCCTAGCGGTTTCGTCACCAACTTAACCAGACCCCCCCCTCGCCCTTCCCGCACCTGCCAGCGCTAATAGACTAAAGATAGAGGAAACTTATTTGTCTACCATAGACAATATAATCGCTCTCGACCTACTTCATTAGCAGAATAAATTATTTAAGAACAAAATTATTGGAATAAGAAAATGTTACATTAGACAAATGAAACACTCTGAGAACATCTTTAAATATGTTTATTTTCAGTAAAGACAATTGATAATAAATAACACATAAGACAATTGATAATAAAACATAACACAAAAACTAAGGTATCCTAACCGACCTAACCTCAAATTAATTTACGGACGAATGCTGAATGTTGATGTCCTGGTACTGGTTCTCATCCTGGTCATCTTGTAGATACTCCACTGACCAGCTCTCTTCACCTTCACCGTCAGACTCCCATTTGACATCGGAAATGTCTCCTTCCAGTGCAATAGTTATTTCTTCATGTGACAAACCTCTAACAGCCATCTATAAAAATGATAACAATAAGTTATATATAGTCTACCGGAAAACATTAAAATAAATTAATACATCTTGAAAGAATCAAATTAAAATACGTAAAACAATACAAAAGGCCAAAACAAGAAGATCTCCATTAAAAACATCCACCAATGCGCCATCACAGGATCATGAACGTTTTTAGCGAAAACAAAATGAAAAAGCAATGTTTTTGAATGGAAATCATATTTATCGATCAGATTAAACATCTGTATACAGTATAATAATTATTTTCAACAGAAAAATGCTATATCTTACCTTTTAATGTTATGCAGAAAACCAAGATGTCAAACCGTTTTATCCAAGACGCCATTTCCAAATATTTTGTGTTGCCAGTACGCGATTTGTTATATACCTTATAAAACATATCTTTCTCAAGCGATACGCAAAATACGGGGCTGTTTGTTTCATAAAATCAAGAGATTTTAATTTTCATCCATCAAATGACCTGACGACCTCCGTAGTCCAGTGGGTAAGACTCTTGACTCACGATCCGGAAATTGGGGTTCGAACCCGGCATGCGCAAGTAAATTTTATTTGATTAATTTGTGTTATTTCACAATTAATTCATTTAAAATAATATATATTATAGTATATTTACGGCATGTTCCAGAGTGGAAGATACTATCAGTATCGCCCTGGTGTAAGACCACCATTCAGAATTTAAATGTTGCTTGAAAATGGCTTTAGCCGTGTTTGGTGACCAGATCTGAATAGCCAGGTACTTCCCAACCCTCCTCTTCCCCACCTCCTTCCCCTCCTCACTACCTTCAGCCTCACAACATACCTAATTTGGGGAATGCCATAGTCTCACTGGCTTCAGACGGAGCAGTTGAGATTCTTGTACGGTATTTACTGTAAAAAAAAAAAATCATTTTCTTCAAGATCTTGTGATATATTTAGAAAATCAAAACCAAAACACATTGAAGCTGTATGGATCAGGTGTTCTCGGAAATTCAAAAAAAAAATCTACAACTTCAAGAGTCCACCAATTTTTCCATTTGTGAAGGCACAAGTCGTTTCAGCAAGTTTTTGTACAATAAAAATAAATCCTCAAATAAGAAGTGTGCGAGTGCTCCGTGTATACGATGTAATAAAAATTTAAAAAAATATATGGAATTACAAAACCCCCAAAAATACCACAAAAAATACTCCAAAACACCTATTAAACCAGTAAAAAAATCCCATCCCACTTATTTTACCCCTAAGTTGGCAACCCTGAGCGAGAGATGGCGAAAATCAAAATTACAAACCTATCTTTACAGCTCCATCTATGAAACTTTATCTATGAGTGGCAGCACTTTTACGTCACGGACCACGGTTGAAAAATTTGAACGAAGTTATACGCCCCTGTCCAGGCCGTTGCTCGACGCGGTGGGTCGCGGAGGTGAATGGTCAGTGGCTCGGTAAGCTGAATCACCAGCGGGTAGTCCTGGCGAGGCGGAGTGTGTTTCCATGGCAGCGAAGCGCGGTGGGCTTCGGATTGCCATGAAATGGTGAGCTGATCCCTGGGCTGAAGGTGGCGTCGAACCTTGTAGGTCGCGGGATATAGCTGTTCTCTTGAGCTGAAGACACGGTGGGCCTTGTAACTGAGACGTGGTAATTATCCTCGAGGAAGCTGCCTTAAAAGCTTGGAGACGCCATGCGGGAACGCTTGTACGGTGATCTGTTACAGGTTGTGTTGTTGACCGATTAGACTGGACTGGACTGGACTAGTGATGTGTTGAGTCGCTTCATTTATACAGGCGCGACCGGTTGATTAATTTTCCATTCGCCGGCAATGTGTAAGCTGGAAGGTACTCGAATATACCCGGTACTGAATGAAATATTATTATTTATCGAAACGGCCGGTCGTAGTGTACATCGTGTACGGCGTAGGTAGGTAAATAGGTAAGTAGCTAGCCGGTACCGCGTGAATATTAGATGGTTCTCATGTATTATTTTTGATGGCAAAAAGATAATGATGTGTCGCCACATATTAATTATGTTATAACATAATTATTCATGTTTTATTAAATCTCAGAACTTTATAATGTTGAATTATTGAGAGATTGTTATCGATGTGTCTTTGAATTTTTAATTCTATTTGACCTCCAAACAAATTCACAAAATTTAAAAAATCCCAAACTAATTTGGCAGGCAGATGTGCGTAGGGGAGACCTAGGAGAGTTGGGACAATTTTCAATTTAAGGGACATATCTCGCTCAAGAAACATTCCACAATTATGACCTGTGTGAATTAATATATCACCATTCCTTCCCTTTCCAAAAAAAATCATCAAAATTAATTAAAGAATTACGGTTTCCGAGAAAATCAACAAAAATAAAAACTTCTCCCTCTGTCACAACTCCCCTATCACCTAGGTAAGTTATGACAGGTACCGAGGTAAGTTGTGACAGCTTTTATTTAAAGTATTTGATTATTAAAAAATACCATTGTCTTTATCAGTCTTTCGTGAATAGTTATTAGGCATTCTGAAACAAAAAAAGTAGTCATCCAGCATGCAACATCACACCACAAGTCCAAATATTTTTTTTATCGAAAATAAATTTTTTGAGACAACTTTTATTGCGGACTGTACTTGCAAGATTCGACCTTAATATTCTAGTGCACAAACACACATATAGACATCGCAAATTAATAAAAAAGTGTCGAAGTAACCCAGCAGCAAAATTAAGTCAAATAAGAGAGTTGTGACAGGCTGTCACAACTCTCCTATGTGCTCAAATTACGACTTTGTCCAAATAATTATTCATATTTTCTCAACATTATGCAAAAACAAAAGATTAGTGCAACGATTTGAAACTTAAATAACCATAAAACTTAAGCAAAATAAAACAACAACGCACATATGATACAAATTCATTCAAAATTTTGAAGAAAAACATTCTTATCCCATTTTTTTGGCTCGCAAACGTCGTATTAATGAACCGCTTCTCATGCGTCGCCGGCGGGTACTGAATGAAGTAGCGCGTCTCTAAAGCGACAAACGAGCATTGTTGCCATCTCGCTAACTATTATAGGTAGGGAGAAAAATCTTCTCTGTCACAACTCTCCTCTGTCAAAACTCTCCGAGGTCTCCCCTACTTCCGCCCACGAAACCAATTATTGGATAACCCCTGCCATAGGTCTCCCCAAATGATTGGCTACGTTTTGTGACTTAACAGGGATGCCCGGATTCATGGTGTGTGGTTCTGAGGTTTTTGAAGGTTTTTGAGGTTCAGCCGGACTCTCACGATCCATCGTCATCTGAACGCATTAACCCTGAGATTCCTACCCACCCCTCAAACATTTTTCCTTCCCAGAACTTCATCTCCTTCCTTTCCCTAAAAAGACACTCCTCACAGCATCCCCAAAGATGATATGGGCATATCTAGGGAAGTTGATTTCCTATGTGGAGCTAATGTTTTAATAAAGCCCAATGAATTTTCGGTCGAAAAAAACCCTTAAAATACCAAAATACAGTGTTTGGACATCAAGGATAAAAATGACCTTTCTGAAACTTAGAACACATTAATCATCGTGCAGGAACGTTATGTTACGTGCCCATGCACGTTACGTTTGATATATTTTCAAAATAAATCCATTAGCAAAACGACCAGTATTAATTCAGTGCTGACTCACTTAACCATCGATTGGAGTTCGGTTGGTTAACTTAACTATACCTATTGCATTTTATAATTTACTAACAAAAAGGTTCCGCGATGATGAAAACTGAAAAACCGATAACCACAATTTTTGTGGTCAAAAATGTCACGTTATGGAATCATTCACGTTGAAACATGATTGTAAGTAGGTATATAAAAAAGACTGTCATCCCAAACATAAATATATATACCTTAAAATTAAATGAGCTCCGTGGTGTTTCTATCTATCTATCTATCTATCTATCTATCTATCTATCTATCTATCTATCTATCTTCTATCTATCTATCTATATAAACATATATATATATAAATAAAAATGAATCGCCGAAATGTATGTACGCGCATAACTTCCGAACGACTGCACCAAAATGGATAATTCTTTTTTTGTGTGTTCGTCATTGTCAGGACAAGGTTTGTATAAAACTACTGGTGAGCTCTGGCAATATGAAATTTGTATAAAAAAATACAATAGGTGGCACGCGAGCTATTTGAAAATTGAATGTATGGAATACGGAAGGGGGGAGGGGACCTCAGGTGAGGGGGAGGGGAACTCGTCGGGAAGGGGGGAGTGAGTTGGGAGAGGGAAGGTGGAGAAGGTGGAGTGGGAATGCGAGAGGGAAAGGGGACGCGGGATAGGGAGGAGAGGCGGAAGGGAAACGGGATGAATAGGAAAGGACACGCAGATAGAAACAATTTCTTTATTAAATGGCATAGCAACGCATGCCGGGTACCAGCTAGTTTAATATACGTCTTAGTCTTCTAAGAAAATATAACTTTTTTGGTACCTTTTTTAGCACACATTCAAAGTTTGCTGTGAAAGACAGTTGTGAATCGAGTATTACACCTAGGTATTTGATTTCATTTACTTTTCCAAGTTTTTCACCATTAATTGTCAAATTTAAAACAATGGATTTCTAAAACGAAACGGCGGGCTGGAGCAGCTGACAGGAAACAGTACCAGTGCAGTTGTCAGCTAGCCGACTATATCAACTACAGTCAACGCCATCAGATATCTCGCACCGCGCCTGTGCAGGCTTCTCTATCTCCAGGAGTTGTTGAAAGGCCTTCACAAGGTATAGGGGCACCAGGTGTCGTGTTTGCGTCTGCAGACAGTGGAATTCCAGATCCATGTATCTCACAAATAATATTCTTTTAGTCCAACGCCAATCCAGGGTTTTGATGACGGGAATAAAACTCTTCAGCCTCTAATGTTACTGATGGACGCGGATTTCAATGGTTACATGGTGAAGTAAAATAAAAATGGAGATTGCGAGGCGACCAGTCGGTAGCCGGCGGTACCCACAAAATGTTACTAATTAAGGTTAAAACTTCGAGGTAAATTTTTAAAAAGACCAATCTTGCAACAAATAGTGTCATTCTTTTTAAACTATGATTGATTCGTCGCATAAATATGATGTTGGATCGCATGGCATACTGTTTTATTTTAATCAATTCGGCGTCACGATAGATTTATAAAACGTGATGCCAGTCGATCTGATGAAAACACTAAAACGCGGATATACAATGATAATCCATGAACGGGATTGTAATTGCTTTGGCTTGTAAATTGGTTGGCTTCTGTTCGCTAAAATGGCGGCAGTTCGAAGCGATTACAAGTTTCGCGTTGCAAACCGGAAAATTTCATTTACTCCCGCTCCTATCAAAACGTTTATGGCGTCCAAACTGCCGAAGTTCCGAACAAAATTAATGTGTTTAACGATCGTACACAATGTGCTGATTTTTGTAGATTAAATCCAACCCGCCACCGTGTGAGTTGGGAACTTTGTATCCATTTTGCAACGGAACTTGTATGGTTCCGAGCGGAAGAAATTTGAAGTTGTATAACGTAGATTTCGTGCGAAGTTGCGGGGACTTTTAGTTTTGAATACCACTGTTAGGTTCGATTTTGGTTTGGTTTACACCAACTTTGGCTTTGTTACCCGGTGAATTTATTTTGATATCATCTAGTTATTGCTGGGCTTTGAGCAATTTGCAAAAGGTGTTATGTCTGGACATTCCTCTATTTTTTAAACACGCTAATAGTCGTCACATTTAAAAAATCAGTTTTTCTTTTTAAACTACGCAAGCGACAGATTTGAATCGACAAACAAATGTTTGGACCAATCACCGCTCCTTTTATACAAAGTGTAGTAACAAAATAATTGCTTCTTATTTATGATTACCAGTAAATATTTCCAGAAGTTTTATTTAGTAACAAGAATAAAATTATTTTCATTTTTTTAATGTTCTTAGAATTATTTTTGAAGAAAGTTGAAACGAATATGAATAAAAATTATCTCATTATTTTTCAGCTTTTTTGTGTGTCACAAGACGAATATCATTTAAAATACCTAACAATATGTTTTTAATGGAAAAAATTACTTGTCCAAATAACTGAACCCTACATACTAGTGGACACTTTTTTCCAAAGATATGCTACATTTATTTAATAAACTAAACGGTTTTTTGTTCCTCCTAAAAACCTGTTAAGGTGAGATATGCGGTGTTACCAATGTCAGCGACGATATCCACTCTAACATAATTTTCTCTGTTTACCTCTTTTGTTTCTCAACAGTTCGTATCACGTTTGAATAGGCCACTTGCATCAAATTTTTTTAAAAATATTCTAAGACATTCTGTATTTTTATTTTTTTTTAATCGTATTTTTGAAACCCTGGGGATTTTTTGAAAATTTCAATCCGATAAATCAGACCATTTTTTATAAACCGGAAAGACGGGACATAATTTTACAGGTTTGAAAAAACGATAATTACATAGCCGAAAATCATTTAAAAAAAAATAACGTTTTCCACACGAATGGCACAGGAGAATAACGAGGCATACCAAAAATATTACATCTCATAAATATTTTTTTTAGAAAAATGAAATAATTTAACTTTGTATAAACCACTTATTTGATGCGCAAATCCGACCGGTTTCGGAACAAACGTTCCTTCGTCAGGGAAAGCTTATACTAATTTGACAGTTTCGAACAATGTTTTATTATGGTAGGGGTGATTAAGGAATTATTATTAAGGAACGTTTGTTCCGAAACCGGTCGGATTTGCGCATCAAATAAGTGGTTTATACAAAGTTAAATTATTTCATTTTTCTATAATGGATAACCACAAAGTAATAGCTACATTCAAAAATATAAAAAAAATAAAAAAATAAATAAAAAAAAATAAAAAAATAAAAAAATAAAAAAATATAATATTTTTTTTCCTTGATCCATCTTATTGACCATAAATCATTATAATGAACAGCGTCTGTATTACTAAATTCAATGTAATATACTTGTACTTGTAAATTATAATAATAATAAGAATATTATAAAATTTAATTTTGTTAAAATCAGCACCATAATCATTATACCTCTAAAACACGTACCGACATCATCTGCACGTTCTGAAGAGAACCCCGGAGATCATTAAAAGTACGGGGTTCTCTTCAGAGCATCTGTCAAAAAGTGAAACCAAATGATAAGTTCGCAGAGAACAAACAATAAATCTAGTGAACGAATTCAAAAATTCGCCTGAAATCAAAGTGATGCCATATAAAAAAATAAATCAGTGTGGAATTTTAAAAAAATAATAGGAACATTTTCGGAGACGGGACATTTTCATGTAGTGACGTCACGAGCCTAAATAATGGATTTATTTATTTAAAAATAACAAAAACTGTACATTTCTAAACAATTTTACTAACATTTTCTTAATCTTAGTAAAAAGATCTATCCAAATGATTTTTTCCAAGTCGTTATGAAATCCATGCAAGTGGCCTATTAACTTTTTTTTAATTAATTTATTTATTAACGCCCTTTTTAGGGGCTTTTACACACGGGTAGTAATTATTATATGGCATTTATTTATTGCTAGCTTTTTCCGCATTTTTTCGGCTTTGCTCGCATGGTGTAAGGGGGGTTCCCACTCGGCCTCCTCCACCTCCCCCCCCCCCCCCCCCCCCTCTCAACGCCCTCCCTCCCCCTCCCCTTACCCCCCCCCCTCCCCCTTCCCCCAGTACATTCAGTTTTTAAACAGCCCGCGTGCCACCTTTTACAGTTTTTATTCAAATTTCCATTTTTCATGTATATTAAATTTGGTACCTAACATAGGTACCTATTTAAAAACATCTAAAATTCTTGATTCGATTCAAACTATAAGGAGAGTACCTACTTTAAATAAATTTATCAATTTAAAGATTTTCAAAAATAGAATCCTGATTTAACAATCATTGTTTTGCAAAATGTCATTCTCAAACACGCGAATTGTCAAACGTGCGATAGTCATCAGGTTTTCTGAAATTATCCAATTTTCTGCACAATTTTCTTAATTTTTCTCTCCTTAAGAACTATTCTCGTACTTCAAGGAATGTTCTAAAAAAAGAATTAGCGAAATCGGTTCAGCTGCTCTCGAGATTTGCGCTTAGCAACACATTCAACGATTCATTTTTATGTATAAGAAGATAAGTTTATTGAACTGCTTCAGTAACATGATTTTGAATTTTTCTAATGACAAAATGAAGATGCCCACTGAATTGGTATAATTATTTCCCTCCATAAATATTCTAAGCGAAGAGGAATACATATGGTAGCTTGTACCAGCATTTCTGAAATAAATTCCGACTTCTAGTATTACTTCAAGCAATTCTGACTATCAGCAACAACATATAATATTTTATATTGAAATACCAAGTCAGTGAAAATGCTTCTGTCCGACAATTAAACATATTCATATCAGATAAATGAAATAGTGTTACTTTGTTTGAAACACTTGTATATTTGTTTAAAGCCGACCGGTTTCGGAACGACCGTTCCTTTCTCAGGCCAAACGTATACTGATTTGACATTTACAAAATAGTGGGTGGGAACAATGAATTATTACTAAGGATTGTGGTAGGGATGGGTCGTTGCTAGGTATAAATGAAGAGTGGGTGGGGTAACATATCCATGATTCGGCTGTAAGATAATATTCTTTATTTTTGAATGAAGCTATAACTTTGTGGTTATCCTTTATAGATAAATGAAACAATTCAACTTTGTTTGAACCACTTGTATAATAAGTAAATCCGACCGGTTTCAGAACAAACGTTCCTTCTTCAGGGCAAGCGTATACTAATTTGACAGTTTCGAAATATGGATGGGAACAATATTTTATTATGGAAGGGGTGGAGCCGTTGCTAGATAATAATGTAGATTGAGTGGGTAGGTATTAGTGTAGATTGGGTGGATAGGGGAACAAATCCATGATTGGGCTATATGACAATATTTTTTTGTTTGTTGATAATAGATTCATTATTTTTAAGGGATTTTTTAATTTTCAAGGCTTCTAAGTTATCTAAACGTTCTCCTTTATGGTCGGATTTACTCATTATATAAGTGGTTCAAACAAAGTTGAATTGTTTCATTCATCTATAATATTTTTTGTTTGATGATAATAGATTCATTATTTTTAAGGGATTTTTTATTTCCAAGGGTTCTAAGTTATCTAAGCGTTTTCCTGTGGATAATATGAAGAAAATTTATGTATATATGGTTATATTCATATAATTTAAAAGAGTGTTTTAGTTCAAAATATTTGCTGGAATACCTATTTTAAATTGGGTATTTTGTGTTGGGTATTGAGCCAACAAGGTTACTGCTCTACCATGAATGTATTCCATGAAGGTATATCCTAGTTATACAAGCATAAAAAAACTCAATGTAATAATACTTTATGTATATAGATAAATAAATAAAAAAATTCTAATTAAAAATTTACAGCATTTTTCTTGTTTTTACAGCGTTCTCTTATGTTTAAATTTAAACGATTTAAAATGACCTTCAAAAACACCCCGAAACCTTTTGTTAGCTAACTTTGGATCGAAGAAATGAAATAAATGAAAAAAATCAACGATCTGTAATTTTTTACTTTTCTGAAAATCGTGCCATATTATTGTTTATTTTTCGATGAAAAAAATATTCATGCGTAAAATATTTCCAAACAGTTCCAAGAAGATTTCACAAAAATGAAACAAAATACTTGAATTTATTAACACCTAAAATAATATATTCCTGCAAAGTATCTGCCCAAGAATAGTAATCTAGACAACTTTATTGTATCACATACTAAAGTGAGTAATTTTTCATGTGCGAGGGGTAGATAAAAGTCAAATAACCGTATTTCAAACGAAATGTTGATAAGGTAAATAGTTTTTTGTGTCGTAATATTGAAATGAAAAGGTTCCACAAAGAAGGTTGTTCTTATTTTGTCGTCCAGTATCATAAATCCGGTATTTTTAAAAGACGGTTCCCTTTTAGCTGAAGGGGTTGAAAGCTTAGTTTCATGTACATTCGATAAGCGCCAGGCATAATAAAATTGTCAAATATCCACCTAAATATTTTCCAGAAGAACTTACGCATATTTTGAAAAATGCTGAGATTAGGTTTGGTGGTCATGGTACCTGCTATCGTTTAGTTTAATCGAATGAAATTTTGTTCTTACTTTATTATATAACATAGTGTCCTTACATACAGAAAACATTATAATAAAGAACTCCAGTGAAAAATATTATGGCTTTAAAAAAAGATGTTCATATACCTAGACAGACCAATAAATGCTGATTCCGAATATATAAGTATTATTAAATAATAGTAAACGCAGAGTTTTAAAAAATTATTAAAAAGTCCATTTTAAATCGGATCGTAGAAACACGCCGTCAAGTTGGCATTATTGAAATGTTTAGTGGTGACGCCACTGCTCATCGTGTCGTGACATCAATGTAAAGTCATTGTATGGGAATGTAGGTATGACACAAGCCAACGTATTAATTTATTCGTTTATTTACGTACTGTCTATAGAGACTTAGTTGTTGTGTTTATTGAAACATTATTTAGGCCTAAATAATTCAGTTTCAAAAATAAAGATATCTCTTATTAGTTTATCTCTATTATTGAAAATATTCAAAAACTACTGCACAAAAAATAGTAATGCTACTCTAGGGAGAATACTTCGAACACCGAAATTCTAAATGGCGGCAGTTGATCAGCTGATTGCCCGATCTCATAGTAACTTTTCAGGAGTGATGACGTCACACGATTCACTACACATATGGTAGTTTTTATTTAGGTTAGAAGGTCATTATTCATTTAAAAAAATATATATTAGACTCGAGTTCGCTATTCTCTTACGTTAAAAAAATGAGAAATCGAAATTCTGATAAACTGGAATAAAGAAAGCTGTTTGCCGAATATGCTTTTCAAAATTCCTCGGGCGGTGAAAAAAAAATCAAAGAAAACAGATTTTTATTAAAACCACTCAAGCGATCACGCGAAATAAATAAATATGCCTCGATGCTTGAGATTTTCAAGAAGGTCATTTTTTTTAATTTTTCGCCAACATTTAAAAAATTATACCTTAGAATTTTAACAAAGAGACATAAAAAATATAGCCAATGAATTGACCTGTGTTTTACCGTTTATCTCATATTTGTAGGATTTATAAAAAAAATATAAAAAAAATCGTTAAGTTTATAATCGTGCGAATCCTGGGTGTTTTTTTTTTTACTTGAAACTGCCGTGAGGGATACTTATTCGGATCAACATTGAATATTTTCGGTTTCTGTATGTTGTCTGTGGTATACTCGATGATGAAAGGTGAATATCTATGGAAAAAAGACTTTTTTTCTAAATTTTTTTCGTAAACAGCTGTTCAAAAATTCGGCAAGAAAAAATATTTTAAAAATGTATTAAAAATTATTGTCCTAAAATAGTCTACGAAGTTCGGATTTGCGAATTCTATGGTCCTAATAGATAAAGCATTTCAATAGCTTCGTGTTAAATAAACGGCTGACCAAGGAAATGTTTTAAATAATTACAATAAATGTTTTTCGAATGGTACAAAAATGTGGTCCACTTTTGGACCGAAATCAATCGCAGAAAAATAAAAGTGGTCCATTTTTCGACCGAAATCGCTCCAGTGGTTTGTTTTAAAAAATTGTATTATTTTGAGATTTTCACAAATTGTAGATAAAAAGGTAAATTTTAAACCGCCGCATCATTCTACAATGCATTCCAAATATATCACATTTAAATTGAAAGGAATGGTAGAAACTTAAAAATAATGCTGACAAGAGAGGGTATGTGTTGCCACGTGGTGGAAGACTCTGTGAGGCGGGTTATGTAAGGGGCTGTGTAAACGAATGTTTGTATGTATGTTTTTCAGGATACATATTTTCAAATACCGTAACTATTTGTTAGAAGTGTTGTTTCCAGGGCTGAGGAGCTGGTGGAGAATGTTTGACCTGTGCTCCGTCTCTCATCAGACGAGTGTATACCAATACTTTACCATAAGGAATCGTTAGGCTCCTGGGGATCACGGTACTTCTAGGCCACGATCCAGTGTTCAATGATTAGGGAACGTACCCATACTACTTGACCTCTTCGGGGGAGGGGGGTCTTCAAAGTGTCACGCTTGGTACAAATGAGCGGCAGTTTGCTTAGGATTTTGGTCACCTGGGGGGGGGGGGGTTAAGAATTGCAAAAAATTGGTCAGTAGTATGGGTACGTTCCCAATATATTGGATGATGATTGATAACACTTTACTCATATATAAGTGTTATCAATCATAAGAAGTGATTAAATTTATTTAAGATTTAATATGTTACACGATTTAGTGTTCACGTATGAAACGGGTAGAGAGGTACAAACGCGAATGGCCGGCGGAATCGAGCGCTGGAGGCGGAATAAATTGCTTGGTCATCGCCGGAGCGATCCAGAGATGTTTTTGTGAGAGACGTGGTGGGGATGCCACACGTATAAATAAATAAAAGTGATGCCCATATATTTGAACATATTTGTTTACGTTCTTAAAAAAATACAACCCTTGCATTTATTTAGAAATTTATATCAATATTATTCATACATGCTAAAGCTGGGTCCACACATGTTCTTTTGTCCGTTCCGTTCCTCCGTTCCGTACCTCCGTTCCGTATCAAAAACTCTGGACGCAAGTAAAAATAGCCCGTACCTCCGTAACGTCGCTGCGATCATCGGCATCCGCGTGTTCATTCCAGCGACAGAGAGAACGACCTGCGCATGCCGCAATCGCGTCCTGAACGACTGGCGCATACCCGTATCGTATCGCCTTTGAACGGGCCGAATAAACCGACTCCCGATGGATCGGGGCGTACCTCTACCCGTATCGTACCTCCGTAACACCGTACCGTTCCGAACGGGCGTCCAAACTAGCGTTCTTGATCGCGACGCTGATACGGAACGGAGGAACGGAACGGACAAAAGAACATGTGTGGACCCAGCTTAATGAATAAATTCCTATGCTCGCGGCTATGAAATAAACAAGCCATTTATCAAAACGCAAAACTCGTTGACTTTTGTAGCTCTTGTCAGCAAGGCAATTAATTTTCTTCTGAGTTAGGGCGAGATCACATCCGGTTGTAAAAGTTTTTACGATCCCTATCTACCCTTGATTTACACCGGAATCATTTCATCCCGCAAGCCTTAATAGGGCGCGGAACCTTCGCGCGGACCGGCGATAATATCATTTTTGAAATTATTGTACTTTTTTCTGTTTGCGTTTTCTTATCTTTATGTGCGGCCTTTGTGATAATTTGAATAAAATTAACATTTTGAGGGAAGTTAAAAATAAAAACATTATTTTTAGCGTAACCGGGGTGAAGGAATTCTCTCTATAGTATTCACTGTGGTGAAAGGCGTCAGAAAGAAGCGTTGCTTGAATTTACTAAAAAATGCGCATAATTATGAAGGCAATCGAAATCCATAAAAAGCCTATAAATAATTATATGAACGACGCGAAGAGGCTAAGCTAAATCGTTCATGGTATCCGGTATTAGAAGGTTTCACCAAAGCTAAACGCAGAAAACCACATTAAGAGCAATAACGCGTGCCAATACATAAACACACATTTCATCATAATCTACACATTTGCCCTGCAGAAAAAGTTTACATTAGCTCCACCCATGAGGAAAATAATTCTCCTCAGAGGGTATCTTTAGAAAAGGAAGGAGAGGATGTTCCGGGAAGGAAAAAGGTATGAGGGGTGGGTGGGAATCTGGGGGTCAGTGTGTCCAGGAGTGGCGTTTGCATGAATCCATCCCTCCCACTGTGGTGGGGGGCGATGTTCTGAGAGAGTCCTGCTTTAGAGGTGAAAAGACCTCCCTCGACCAAACTCTCCCGATCCGGCCCGCCACGCAGTAGGACAGGCGCAATTACCACCAAGACCCAGACAAACCTCACCCCTTGAACTCGGGCACCCCTGCTAGGTCGCCAAACGACGCGAACCACTTGGGGTGACCTTTGGCAGAGGTGTTGGTTACCGAATGGTTTCTGGAATTCACGAAAATAATTTCTAAAAATTGTGTTTCTTTTTGTAAAGAAAATAATTACTAAAAATTGTGTTTCTTTTTGTAAAGAAAATAATTACTAAAAATTGTGTTTCTTTTTGTAAAGAAAGTCAAACATCACCAATGACCTAAAACTAATTGATGAATTCGTCGTACCACAATATAGTAAAAGAAGAATGTTGCTTTTGTAATAATCGAGGGGAGTAGGATTGAAAACTTATACAGGGTGTAGCAGCATAACATCCTTTTTAAAAATGCGTGCCATTTAGTCGGAATGTATCGGGAGCATCTCCTATCCTTATCATATCTTCCTCCACCTCTTCTGCTCACGTAAAATTAATTTCCAGATGCAATAAAACTCCATCTCTAAGCACCGTTAATAGCCGGTTCACACGGTTCAATTTTAGCTGATCAACTCAACACTTGAAAGCATATTGACAGGTGTGAACCTTCTTTCAACAAAGTTGAACAAGTTTTTTGTTGACTAGCTAAAGTTGATAGCCCGTCTAATTTTGACGTTCGAGTATGACCATCGCCATCTTGGTTACCATAGTTACTGGCGGGCAAAAGTGGACGTCAAACGAGTTGGTTCATTTATGTCAATATTCGTTAGACATTTACTAGTTTCTACCGTCATGGAATCCATTTCAACGAAAAATATCTGAAATGGTGGAAATAATAATAATAATAATATTTATTTCGCATAAAATTATACAATGAAACATATGTGGAAACTTTGACTAGCCAACTAGGAATGGATCCTGTTTTAGGCCAGTCAAATTGACAAATTTAGTTCATATCATAATTTCATATTACATTGATAAATTATATACATATTATTTATTGAATGAAACAAGTGTTACGATTAAATTCCTCGTAGAAGCTTTAGTTAATAACTACAATTTTGAACTCATAAAAAAAAGAATAAGAGAAGAGAAAAAAACAATGTCTTAAAGTACAGATTTAGTATCGAATGCTTGTTTAACAATAGATAAATGTTTAGACATGTGAATCGCTAGCAAAAATTGAGAATCGAGACCAGCTTCAAGTGTGATGACAAAATCCATATTATAATTAAAGTTGATGTTTAAACATGATTACAAAAAATAAGTATAATTAACGTGAGTGACGTATCCCTCAACTTTACGAGCGGGTAAAGAAACTCAAAAAGAAACTCAAAAAGAATGTGACTCGAAAAGGATGCAGCAAATGAATAAAAACAATTTGTATATAAATATGTCTTAAGTTAATGTATAAATAGTGACATGAGAAAGGGGTTGATAACCAATTGTATTTATTTCCCTTTCCTTGCGTCATTTTTTCATCCTACTAAGATATTTTCCCTTAGAGCACTTAATATAAAATAAAACAGGTAAAGTAAGTAAAATCCAGATGGTAATAATAAAAAGAAAGATCACCGCAGGAGATGAATGTAGAACAATGGGAAGGGTATTGATAAAATAGTAGACAATTATGTTCTGAAGTGATAAGTACGTGTTTTTGTAATATTACGCATAGTACGTAATTTTGTATAATTTTATACGTATTATGTATAAATTATAATTTACGTAATTTTGTATAATAAAAAGAAAGATCTCCGCAGGAATTGAATGTAGAAAAAAATGGGAAGGGTATTGATAAAAGAATAGACAATTGTGTTCTGCAATGGTAAGTACGTGTTTTTGTAATGAATGGAACTATGAGTGAGTGTTTTTTTTTTTATTTTTGTTTTTTTTATTTTCTTATATATTTTTAATTTTGTTTTATTTTATATGATGAGACTAACTATTGGTCAACATATCTTCGCTTTTGATCCTCCCTAAATCAAGGAGCCAGTCGTTGATCAATTTGCGCAAAACATTTGCACTTTTAGTTTTCCAATCATTAGGAATGATATTAAATAATTTAGGTCCTAAGTACGAAAATTGCCGTTGGCCGAGGGACGTCGTGATTTTTATTGGGACTATTGGATTGTTCCTTGAAAGTCGAGTGTCGTGAAGATGGTCAATGGACGGGAAGTGTTGACGTTGTTTTTGCACATGTAATATAATCTTTCTAATATACAATTGTCTAACATCAAGTACTTTTAATTCCGTGAATAATGCATCACTTGGGTACCTGAACGGTTTTTTAAGGATGACTCTTAGTATTGATTTCTGAGCTTTAGCCAGGGAGTCTAATATTGTTTTGGCACATCCACCCCATCCTAGGGATGCATATTCGAGTAAAGAATTACACATAGCATAGTATATTGATTTCATATCTTTAACAGAGAGAATATTTCTGATGGTTATAAAAAGATGTGTAAGTTTTCTGACTTTTGAGGCCGTTGCGTTAATGTGTTCGTCCCATCTCAGATATTTATCTATGGTGATCCCTAGATATTTTAAACTATCCACGCATTCTAGGTTATTGCAAGTACAAGAGTTCGGTTCATTGCAAATGTGAATAGTAATATTTAGTATAACCTTGGGTTGACCCGCTTGTGTTGCACTAAAACGTATAAATTTTGTCTTATCCGTGTTAAGAGTAAGAAGATTATAGTCTAGCCAATGTTTGACATTGTTTATTCCAATTTCTGCTTTTCTGTGCGCTTCATACCAGTTTTTGCCCTCAAATATTAAGACCGTATCGTCAGCAAAAGTGATGATATGATCGGCAAGGTTGCTGTTGCAAAGGTCATTGATATAGATATTAAACAATATCGGTCCTAAAGTACTTCCTTGTGGTACACCAAATACGATGTTGGCTGGATCGCTTAGAGTACCACTAATAATAACTCTTTGGCTCCGATTTTCCAGATAGCTTCCTAACCATTTAAGTAACTGCCCCTGTATACCGATTAGCTGTAATTTTTTCAAAAGGATTTTGTGCGAGATGGTATCAAAAGCTTTAGCCAGATCCAGGAAGATCGCGATGCTTTTGATTCCTCGATCGATGTTATTAGAAATTACTTTAGTCAGATTGCCAATGGCATTTTCAGTACCTAAACCCGGACGGAAGCCATATTGTCTCTCAGAAAGAATGTTATTATCTTCAAGATAAAAGCTAAGACGATTTTTGACAATTTTCTCTATAATTTTTGAGACTGAATTGACCAAAGATATCGGCCGGTAATTTTGAATCGCAGATTTATCTCCATTTTTGTGTAGTAATACAACAACTGAATGTTTTAGATGGTTAGGGAATATTCCTGATTTGAGACTTAGATTGGAAATGAACGCTATCGGAGATGCTATGAATGACTTAGTTACTTTAAGCAGATTAGTCGAGACTTTGTCTGGTCCACAAGCGTTAGATGGCTTTAGGTCGTCAATTATTTCCAAGACTTCATTCGTCGATGTTTGTATATTGTCTATTTTATGGACGAGGCTAGAGGTGACCAACTTGGCAAGTTCGATTTCTGTTTTATTGTATTTATCGAGAATTTTTTTGGCAAGTGTGGTTCCCACCGATGTGAAGTATTTATTAGCAAAATTCGCCATATTTTTAGGATTAGAGGAGTTTACGTTACCGATATCTAACGATTTAATTTCGGAAGACCTGTTTATTTTTGTTTTACTAATATTTCGAAATGCTTCCCACATACGTTTTGGAGAATAAGAATTTTCGTAAATGAACGTTTTAAAATAATTTTCCTTTGTATATTTAATAATCTTTTTGCATAAGTTCCTATATTTCTTGTAGTGAGTTTGTACTAAAATATTATCTGGAAACTTTTTGGCCCTTTTGTGAAGTTGGTTTCTTTTGTGAATCGATTTTAAAAGGCCGGGAGAGATCCAGGGCGTAAGTTTAAACTGGCTGTTCGAGATGTGTTTGTTACTTGTATGTTTAGATATATATGTATGTAGAATACAAATGAATTCTTTCATCGCAATGTCAGTGTCAATTTGATCAAATACTTTTTGCCAGTTTTCTAAATGCAAGTCCTCAATTAAATTATTAAAATTTAATCGAGGGACGTACTTGATTTTAGCAGGGGGGGGCGGTTTATCTTTAAAGCACAGGGCTGTCGTATAGTGGTCGGAAATTGACGTGTGGATAACGAATGAGTCAGTGAAGTTAATATTTTTTACGTTGATGTGATCCAAACAGGATTTGTTCGTGCCCTGTTCTCGAGTTGGTGTATTGATTGTCAAAATGAATCCGTTTTCTGTGAGCAGGCATATGTAGTCGTTGAATTGGTTGTGAAATGGAGATAAGGTGCTAATATTAAGGTCTCCTATAATGATTTGACGTTCAAATTTATTGGAATTGCTAATAATTGTTTGGAGTGAATTCAAAAAAGAATCTATGCTCTGGAAAGAAGGTGATCTATAAATAGCGAAAATACATAAATTATTATTCAGAACAATTCTGAGGCAGTTACCTTGTGATAATATAATTTCTTCGACTTGTGCTTGTATACCGTCTTTGATGTAGACAACAATCCCGCTAGATTTATTTATATTTTTAATTGAGTGATATTCCGTGTAAGTTTGTATTATTTTAGAGGTGTAGTTTTTATTGATCCAACACTCTGATAAAATTAAAACATCAAAAGTATGATTGAATTGATCTAGAAATATCAGAAAATCATCAAGGTTTGACATACTTCTGATATTCTGATGGATAATCTTTAAATTATAAGACTTCCAACTGAAATTATTTAATTTGTTGAGATCGTCAATCACATACGTGTTGCACGTTACATCTGTGTCATTGTAAATATCAGGAGGTAATTGAATCATGATTATTCAGGTGAGATGTGATGCAATGGAAATTTCACTACTATACGATTATGATCCATTTCTCGTGAGTAGGTATATTTGATTCGAATGATTGGATGGGGATAATCACAGGATAATAATAGCAATAATAATAAAATAACCTTCAACTTGTAGTCGTTGTCTGAAGTAGTAGTAAGTAGTAGTAGTAGCAATAGTAATAATAGAACCTTCATCTTGTAATCTTTGTCGGCAGTAACCTTCATCTTGTAATCGTTGTCTACAGGAACCTTTATCTTGTAATCGTTGTCGGCAGTAGTAATAAGTAGTAGTAGTAATAATATCAATAGTACCTTCATCTTGTAATCATTGTCAGCAGTAGTAATAAGTAGTAGTATTAGTAGCAGTAATAATAATAGAACCTTCATCTTGTAACCGTTGTCGGCAGTAGTACTAAGTAGTAGAAGTAGTAATAGTAATAATAGAATCTTCATCTTGTAAACGTTGTCGGCAGTAGGTATATTGTGTTTGAGATAATCATAGGGAAGCCAGCTTGCTTTCATCGGATATAAGAATTGCGCCTGAACCTGTCTCCCTCCGTAGGTATATACGCCCCTGTTGGATCCATGCAAATTGAAATTGTCTCGCTCTAGCAAATTGGCGAGTTTTATACCAAATTTGTTTCGCCCGAAATGTTAACTGCTCAGATACATAGATCGGCAACCGTGGGCCGGCGAGACCGATATTTAACGTGTTGAGTTTATCTTCGGTATTGGGTTTATTCTTGTTGAAAGATTTCACATCAGCTAGCAGTTGATTTCTAGCCATGTTCGATTTTAGTTTAAGAACAATTGTCCTGGGTTGCTTCTGATTATTGTTATTTTTTTGAAGACGATAAACAGCATCGATATCCTTAGTTTCTAAGGGAGATCCTGTTGTTTTGAAGATGTTGAAATGGTCGGATGATTTGATGTTCAGATTTATGGATCTATACCAAAGCCATCCCTGTCTTTGGGATCAAAAGCAAGAAGTGTACAAAAATAGAAATGCCCATGATACTGCGATAAATAATATTATTTTTGAAATGGGTATTGTGGAACTGACGCCGACCGATTTAAAAAATAAAATCTATTAGAACGATGTACAAGAAGGAACTAGGATTAATAAATAAATCAAAGAACAGCTGCTCGCAAGATCGTATCTTGCTTTTGAATTGTATCGCCAATTTTGAGAAGCAGCTCATCAAATTGTTTTTCTGTCATCCTCAAGTGATTTCTATATCCTTCGGAGTCTTCTAGGGCCATCTCTTTCAAAATTCACTCCTTCTCATGATCCATTTTCTCGCCCAAATACGACGTTTTTTAGGCTTTTTCATAATCTCGAGCTCGTCACGCAGAACATCAGAAATTAGAGAGACGCACGCACTGACAATTTCAGTTGACGCCATCTTGAATGTCAAAATCGGTTCTACTTAAATTGAAACGTGTGAACATAATCTTATTCAACTTTTTAGAAGTGGATCAACAACAATCGAAATGGCTGAATACGGCATAACATAAGAGATATTTTTCGGCTCGACTTCATTTAAATTAATGTAGCTACTCGTTTACATTTATCTCTGTATTTTATGAATAAGCTGTTTGTCTCTTACAAATAAATAAGTTACAATCTATATATGTAAAAATCTCATGTCACGGTGTTTGTGGTCGCACTCCTCCGAAACGGCACGACCGATTTTTATAATTTTTTTTATGTACATTTGGTAGGTATGAGAATAGGTCGTAAAGTATATTCCATATCGCTAGGTGATTAGGGTGTCCGTTTCCAGATTTTTTTTTTATATTTTCTTGACATATATATTTTTTTTAACTTTTTTTTTGTCATCATAAAATAACTATAACCCCATATTTACATCCTCCTACCCCCACCCTCCGATTTTTTTAATCGCGTTTTTAATATTTTTACAGAACAGAACGGAATTATTTATGTTGTTGAATGCCAGAAAACGCTACGTCCGCCCCATCGAACACACACGAGCAAGTCATTCACGAGAAGCGTCGCGTCATTCTATTCCTCTTTCTGTCATAGATCCTATCCCCAAACGCTTACAATACATTCCATACTTTTTATTAAACAACTAAAATATTCACTAGAAATAATTTATTTGGCAGAAGAATAATGTCCGGGTCAGCTAGTATAATATATAAACTTACCTTGTGTAATAAATAAATTTGAAAGTTAGGGTTACATAGATAAATGTCAATTGCCTCTAAAATGGCAGTTTTCGAAAGACGTAAGGACGTAAAAACAGGGAAAAAAATTATAATAATTATACAGTAATTATTACTGTATAATTATTATAGCGGTATTTTAAAGTTGTAAGCTTCACTGTATTCCTTAATTAATCGACGTTGTTATGAAATGGTGTACTGAAATATCACTTTATTACTCGTAGCATAACATTATCTACAGACCATTTTTTATATTATTACTAGCTGCTTTCCCGTGCGTCTCCGCTCCCCTCCCGCATCCCCTTCCCCACCCACGTTCCCCTTCCACCTTCCCCGCCTATCCTCTCCTCTCTCCCGCCCCCCCGCTCCCCCGTCCCACCAACCCCCCTCCCGTGTTACATATATTCAGTCCCAGTACATTCAGTTTTTAAAGAGCTCACGTTCCACCTATTACAATTTTTTTATTCAAATTTTTATTTTTCATATATTACATATACTCATTTTTGTATATTATTAGAATAATCAATCTGTATTAAGATTATATATATATGTTATGTATTAAGATTATATATTTTGCTCTTTATTATCGTGCATTAAATTGCAAGTATGTGATTAACAACTAATGTATTGCTGTTATTATGTTTAACTTTTTTATGATATTTAAAAAAAAAAATTTCCTGTTCCACATCACAATGATGGTAGGTATGTTATATATGTGTGTGTGTATTTGTGCATGTTGTCGCTATGCTAATGCGTTCAGATTATTTAATTTGTGGTTGTAACTAATCTGTGGAACTAATCTCCTGTTGACAAGCTGCTTGCAGTAGCTTAATAATAAAAATAAAAAAACGAAATTAAACACCACCAGTCAAAAACGGTTTGGAACCAAAGTCCTAGGTGACCTAGTTTCATGAGCCAATGACAATTTATATTCTGCCAAGGCAAATAGCATATCATTTTAACATATCACCATAAAATCATTTGTGAAAGTTTCCCGAATTTTCGGTAACCTAAAACTTCACAGCCACGATATTCAAATCATGTTTTTTTAGAAAACCGGCAAAGAATAAATTCATACCCACCCAAACAAAACTTTCCAATTTATTCACATATGCTTAAAACAATGCCATGAAATATCTCAGTTTACCAAACGGAACGCCTGGTTGTTTGGTATGAGGAAGTCATAAATAAGGCATTGGGCCATATGTTACCTAACAAAGGTGTGAGGTCTGTACCAACTTTTGCGGGCTTAACTTGAGGTCTGGTAGGGCCGGCCCGGCCCGACCCTTCGTGAATCGCATGCCCAATCCGAGCCCAATAATTTTCTTTGTTTTTTGTTACCAAACCCATGTAAAAATGTCTGTGAGAAGACTGATTTGTTCATCAAAATGTCTCAGATACACGAAACATAATATACATAGTAATGTATTATCGAGATTCCGATTACCGTAGTTTTTATTCAAATAGTTATTTTATGTTCAACAGGGGCATTTTATACCTTGTTTTGATCTCTGTACTACATAAAAACTCACTAAACAGCCTTATTTATGAAAAAACGCTTCACGACCATTAAACGGTGTTTTTGTTTCACATTGCATAAAGACTGTATATTTTGTTATTCAAATTGTTACTAATAAGAAATATTTCTGTCAGCCTGGACAGATTGTTGTTTCATTCATAATGGCCAGAATCTGGCCCCCTGGCGGCCAACACTGCGCAAGTGCAAATATCAGTGCCGCAAAAATTGTACAACACGAATTGTAGTCCAGTCAATGAATGGTCCACAATTTTCAGGTTCCCGCGTACATCTCGAAAACGGTGCGTTGCTAATTTATTCTAACAAAACGAAAGTTTTGTTAGAATAAATGAAAGCTCATAAAATTATATACAACTTTTATTCTATGTTATTATCGAATTCCCAGCCATTTTTTAGTTAAACGCTCCACAAATGTACATATTTTCGAAAAAAATCATTTTACCTCATATTTTTCATCAAACATTCCTTCATGTATTTTAAGTTCAAAAATATTCATCAGCAAAATTAATTCATCTGAAAGAAGTTGTAAAGAATTGAATTCCTTTTTAGAATATTATAAATATACTAGCTGGTACCCGGCATGCGTTGCTATTCCATTTAATAAAGAAATGTCCTTTCCCATTCGTCCCGTACCCCTTCCGCCTCCGCATCTTCTCCCGCGTCATCTTCCCCTCTCGCGTTCCCACTCTGCCTCCTCCACCTTCCCTCTCCCTTCCCCCGTCCCGCGTACCCCCCTCCCGAGTTCTTCTCCCCCTCCCAGGTTTCCTTCCCCCCTCCTACGGGTACCTTCCACCTGGACCATGTAACCCAAAAACGGCTGAGAATCCGAAAATTACGAATAGAATTAAAGTTGAAGATAATTTTATGAGCTTCATTTATTCTAAGGTATTTTTCCCCCACGATGCACCGTTTTTTAGATTTAAGCGGATACCCGAAATTTGGTACCTTCCCCCCCTCCCCCCCCCCCCCCCACCCCCCCGAGTTCAACACCTAGACGTCAGGACTTTTGGTATGCTCACACCCTAAGCACCCTGAACAAGTTTCTGAAGGAATCGCTTAGGTCCCTGCTCACGCACTCTACACCTCCTTCTTTGACTGGACTATTGTTGATGTTATGTTGTTGTGTTTCAGATCATGTTTTAGTTCTAACGACCAATTAAATCTTATAGTCGTGTAATCGATATAGGTATTTACTATTATTTTGTTCGTCAGTTTCAATGGTGGAAAAAGTGAGGTTATTTCGACACGTTATTTTTTAATCGGCTTTTGCCGCGTGAGTTTCATAAAACTTCCATGAAAGTGTTGTTATTTAATAACATAAATACGTTTTGCGTGTGTAAATAAATACAAATTAGAGAAATTAACTTTTAATTTATGCAAAGATGAATCCAAAATGTTACCCTCCGGGAATAATTATTATAATATATTTATAACTTTTATTTGTGTGAACCATATAAAAAGTGAGGTGACATTTATTTTGAATTTTCTGAAGATTTTCAACGTTTTAATTAAAAATGTTTTTTCTTCTTTTCCATGTTTGAAGATTAAATTATAGCAAATAATAGACAATAAATTATTTTTCAAATACAAAAATCTAAAAGGTAATTTAACTAGTTTCAAACGTGGTGTTTGTTTTTACGACATCTTCAAAAATAAGAAAATATCCAGAATGATTATTATTAAAACAGGTATATACAACGGATAAACAATACCCTTTGGCTGGATAAGCAACGTATTTATTTTTCCATGAACTATTTTTTTATTTCTAATAGGGTATTTCCACGTATTTTTTAGCAAAAAATTACAAAGATTACAGATTTTTTATTGTACTTGTACGTTGACGAATAAATTTTCTACAGCGAGTCAAAGTTTCCCATTTTTGAATTACCGCTAAAATGATATTTTGGGGCGGGGCTATCGTGTGACGTCATAAGCGTGGACGCTCACTGACAGTGTTTATTTATGCAGGCCAAGCTGAGCGACGCTTGCGACGTCACAATCCGATTTGCCAACCATGGGCCGTTTTGCTTTTGTCAGTTTTAGATAGTTTTTAAAATCAATAATATTGAATGAAAACATAAAAAAGAAACATTTTTAGTAGGATAAATGTTCCGTATATTTTAAACAGAATCCCTCGTTTGTGGAAATACCCCATTAGTAGGTTACATGCACGGTCGTTTAGCAATTGACTAAAATATTCACGACTATTTTTAGTAATGCTATCAATAACCAGAGCTTAGGTTTAAGCAGAGTTTAGGTAACTAATTAAAGTAATTACTGTAGTGTCCGTGGTACACTGTGGCCGCGGGGGGGGGACCGGGTGTCGAACGTGGCCAAAGGTTTCCAATCCTGCCCGAAGGTGGTAGCGGAGGGGCAGGCCAGAGGCGCTGGCAGTGCACGGCGGCTGCCGCATTCCGCGAATTACCTTACTAGCGTTAGCATTGTACTTCTTCATAATTGACTTAATAAATAAACATTCGTATAAACGAGACCTTTTCAATAAATTGTATTTGTAATTGTCACAGACATTACAATTACATAAATAAAATATTCTATTTAATTAATTTTTAAAATATGATGAATGATATTCAGGCACCGGAAAAGCCAGTTTAATTGTTGCTAAACAAAGAGCTTAACCTAGTTTAGTTAGGCCCCTGGCTTGGATAGTAGGGGAGACCAGCGCTATTGATTGAGCCATTCACATTTGAATTAAAAAATTAAACATTTTTACTGGAAAACTGCAAACTGCAGGACAATATCGGCATTCCGAATGATTTTGGAGTAAAAATGTATTTTGCAGTCCATTTTGCAGTCCAATGGTATTTTTTCAGTTAAAAAAAATAATATTTTTTCTAACACACACCGCCACTGGGTAATGGGGTACAGCCTAGCAAGTCTCGTTATATGTCACATCTCATTCCAGCAGCACGGTAGCAGACGAAACAGAGCGCGTATCGATAGAATTTTTTATTGCCGTTTTTTTTTATTGAAAAAAAATATCATCGGACAGCAAATAAACTACTAAAAATATTTATGTTATTGGTTTTGGGGTATTATGCCGTGTTGCGCTACCTCCTTCTTTAACCAACGTTTCGGACAGCGTTGCAGTGTCCATCATAAGGGCGGATGTGTAATAGTTAGGGGTGATGTTTTTACTTATCTACTTAGGAGCGATACCGTGTCGCCAGCTCCATATCTATCTACTACAAATATGCTCAGAAATCGCTTAATTAAAATCTTTCAGGTACGTGCAGCTATACTCTACATATTTTCTTGATAACACGTATAGCGTGTATATTCGTCAAAAAAAGGAATGAATTGTTAAAAAGAGTGCTAAAAGTAACTTATAATAAACCTTAAGGCCTCGATTATATTGAACGACTTTACAAGCTACTAACCGGCTAAAAGCGGGTAAATAGGCGAGGGCGATTGTGGTGATGACACATGAAACGTTGCACTCGCTCAGTAGCGAACTAGCCAGCGAAAAGCTGAGATATTAGCTCACCGCTAGTAGCTATCTGCCGGTTACTTAACAGATTGCACAATGATGATCATGCGGTAGTTTGACAGTTATGAAATCAGCTGTTCGAGGGCCGCCATCTTGCCATCCGTCGTACACGCTAGCGAGTATCGAGCAAAGTTGACCCCCTTTCAACTTTTTTCATAGGTTGTTCACGAAGTGCTAGTTAGCCAGTCATACGATTACACTGAGCAAGTTTACTAGCAGATAGTGAATTCATCGGCTAGTAGCTAGTGAACTCACCCAAATGTAATCGAGGCTTTCCAAACAATATAATCAGCTCAATTGTAAGGTAGGCTCGGGATAACCCCTAAAACTACCGTCCCGCCCTACCGAACCTTGAAGGGAAAGTTTTCCCAGGGCCAAAGTTTGTACACACTTGGTGGATTAAATAATTCATATGATTGATTGGAGGAGATCCATTAGGAATCAAGAATTTGCTCGAACTGGGGATAAGCTGTGATTTAGTTATCAATCAAAATACTTCAATACCACAACCAATTTGCTGGCGTAGAAACTGCTCACTTTGATTTATTTTCTGTCGCATAACACTGACATGCTTAACAATATATTATCAGCAAGCTTGTATGACATTCAATTTCAAAAGATAACTCGATAATTTAATATTCTAGGTATTAATAAATCTAGGTATTATTAGGTCCTTACATATGAAATTGGCGTTTTGCCGTACTGGCAACTTTGATCTCAAATATCTTCTCTTTGGTTAGGAATTCCAAATTCAAATTTATACAGCTATTTACTCATGTATTTGTGTTTCGAAAATTATAATTCATTTGTTTTTTTTCTTTGCGTCACTTAGTTTACAAAATGGAAAACTTGAAATATCGCGTTATTTACGAGTACGAGTTCCACCGTGGCACCAGTGCTGCAGAAATGGCTCGAAGGATTAATGATGTGTATGGCGACGGTGCCGTAAAAGAAAACACAGTGAGTTTTTGGTTCCAACGTTTTCGTTCTGGAAATTTCGACCTGCAGAACGAGCCACGTGTACGGCCGGAGACGAAAGTTGATAATGAAGAATTGAAGGCTATTGAGAAGCGGATCCATCGCAAACCACGTCCGAGTTAGCTGCAGGCTGCGGTGTTAGTGATAAAACTGTTTTAATCCACTTGAAGCAAATTGGGAAGGTGATAAAGCTTGAAAGATGGGTACCTCACGAATTGAGTGAAGCAAATCAACTAACGCGCGTTAGAACGCTAGACCAGACACTGCACAGACGGCTACAAAATTAGAGGAACTTCAATTGGAATGTCTAAGACATTCACCGTACTCTCCGGACCTTGTCCCAACAGATTGCCATTTTTTTCGAAATTTGGATAACTTCTTGCAAGGGAAAAAATTCAACTCCGATGGGGGAGTCCAAACCGCATTCAAAGATTTTATTGATTCCCGTCCGAATGGTTTTTTTAGTAAAGGGATCGATAAACTACCTATGAGATGGCAAAAGTGAATAGATAGCAATGGTACATACTTTGATTAAATAAATACATTATATTTTTAAAAAAATCGACTTTATGTTCCTCCCATACAAAACGCCAATTTCATATGTAAGGACCTAATATTAAAGTGATATCTATTTGTTGAAATTATATGATATTACATTTATTTCTGCATTTACCAGAGTGGAATATACTCTCAAAATCGCCCTCCACCATTCATAAATTTTGACCGGTCAGCGGCTGAGTTGGCAAATGTGTCGGGTTCCCACACAGGCGTTTTGCGATCAATTCCTCGGCTGGCCAAGTCACCCATCACTGCACTAGCAACATCTTCCGTTTTCAATAGCTTTGACGTACCAAATGTACAACGAATATATGCCAAAAATATATTATTGAAGCTATTAAAAAATACTGAATTCTCTATCAGACTGCGTATCCATCACACTAGATCCAATAAAAATGAAATAATAAACATTCCAAGTTATAATACCACATTCGGACAAAGAAACTACACTTATTTTGCAACTAAACTCCATAATATTCTTCCCCAATACATAAAACTAATTAAACAGTACAAATCAAGAATAAAAACATGGCTGAAAGAGGTCAACGAAAACACTCTAATGAAGACAATAAAAACGACATAGAAGACGAATAAACTATAATTAAACAATTTTAATCTGCCTCGGCACAGGAACCCTTAGTTAGGAGGACTAAGAAAAACAATATCTTTACCTAACATAACCATTATACCTATTTTGTATACTTGTAGAATTATTTTATATAGTCGCTGAAATAAAACAAAATAAAAAAAAATAATGATAGTAAGAGATTTACAAATATATTCAGGTAATTCATAACACGAAAATGTTCGTCATTCTTTAATAACTCAGGTACGTCTTTTACATCATATGTTTGTCTAGTAAAATAAGCTTGTGAGTCCGTTCCACTTCCTTCAGCCTCACACCATATCTAAATTGGGGATGCCATAAACCCACTGATTCTAGGTAGTTAGGATCCATGAACAAAATGTTACAATAGAAAGCGTAAAATGGGTTGAATGGGTCAGTAGAATTTATTCTGCAAATTAATTTTCCTTGTTATCGTTTTCACCCATGCCATTAGAACTTTTGCAACAGTGGACGAAATTTACGAAATACATCTCTATTCAAAACGAACCACTGCACTGCCGCAAACACAAAATACTGAATCGAATTGTTAAACTACATTCAGAGTGAGCTCCGTCAAGAACAATGGTTTGTGACAGAGATTTTAACAAAGGAAGATGGCCTATGAGTATTGCAGGATAACACAGCATCATCGGGTAGAACACAGGGATCTTGAAGAGCAACACAGAGCAGGAGGGTTAATTCCTTAATGTAGTACTAGCCACGAGTACTTCCCCACCTTCCTTTTCCTTGTCTCCTTCCCCATTCCCATCCACTTCATCAAACCTCACATCTTGCCCCAATTAGAGATACCATTCTACCACTGGCTCCAGAAGTTGCGAGGTGTTGAGATTCTTGTCTGGCAGTCACATTATAAATGTATGAGGATTTTGATGAAGCCACCGATCTCCAATTTCATGCCAAAATGATTTAACAATTATGCTGCATCGTTTTCATGCAAAATATTCTTTTCATCAAGATTTTATATGCAAATTTTATTTACGGCTTCGGTAAGCTATGACGCACTGCGGTGATAAGTATAAACGTGGATTATTTTTTCTTTGCATTAACTCCACGCAGTAGGCCCTGAAGAAAATAAATTACTTCATGGCCTAATTCATCTGTGGGGAAAGTGTGTATTTTTTTACATTGGCTTCACACATGAGACCCTGAAGAATATAATTTCTTTCAAGGTCTACTTCACCTTAGAGGATGCTTTGTGGAGGGTTTTTTTTTAAGAAAAGGAAGAATAGGAATTTCTGGGAAGGAGTTGATATAAGGAATAGGTAGAAATATGGGGTCATTGTAGTGACAGACATATGAATCCATTCCTTCAACTGCGGTGCAAGGCGATGTTCCGAGAGAGTACGGCTGGAGAAGTCGAAGGGACTCCCTCAACCATTCTCTCTCGATCCGGCCAACCATGCAGCAGGTGGGCAGACGCATCTGCCGCTTAGACCGGTCAAAACTCATCCCATGAACCCGGGCACCCCTGCACGTCACCAAACGTAGCGAACCTTGGGGTGACCTATTGCAGGGGAGTTGGTTATATATGGTGTAGAGAATGCCACAATAACCCGCAAATGATCAGATTCAATCAATTCTCTGCCGGATATGCCGGATCTGCCGGATCTGCCGGATCTGCCGGATCTACCGGATCTGCCGGATCTGCCGGATCTTCTCTGATGATGGACACTGCAACGCTGTCCGAAACGTTGGCTAAAGAAGGAGGTAGCGCAAAACACCATAACACCCCAAAACTAAAAAAATAATGTACGTCATATATATTATGTAGTCTTTCAACGGGCCTTCACAATGTCTTCGAAATTATATAATTCATCCACACCCTATCCTTACCAACACAAACATAACTATAACTTGATCTAATCATCCAATCTACCTCTAACTACCGCCCATTCACTGGATCATTGCCTATTTTAGCTTAATAATTGGTTTTGGCTGGAATATTGTAAATTCTGGCTGTCAATGAATAAATAGGGACATCATTAAATTTGACAGTACATCGTCCCTATTGTTCCCTACATTTGATTAATGCGTGCAACGCGGATCTATTATCGAATAGGTAAGTTATGTGTGTAGATACCAGAAAGGTATTTCAATTTCGGATAATTCAAACTGTTCATTTGAATGGACATACTACGAGTACAAGTTTTTAATTAATAATTACCGATTATATTTTGGAGATTTCAATAGAAAATCAATTAACTCGCGCACGAAATAATTTAATAGGTTGCCGAATTTAGATTTCCTCGGCATAACCAAATCATATAAAATAAATAAACACTTTCAAGTTCCATATGCCAATCAAATTTCGCAAAAAAACATGAATCGTAACTAGCTCCTCGCATTTTCAATATCTTCCTAACACAAACAAAAACTTTCGGCACCCCAAAAAATCTGAACTGGCTCTTCAAAAGTTTTGTAATATGGTTGACTGAAAAGGAAAGAACAGACATTCGAAATATACTAAAGAATGAACAGGAGTACATTTTATAGACATTCTCTTTTCACATAATTACTCACTAAATTATATAATATTCAAATATAATAAAATATGCAGGGTACTGCTTGCTAGCAACATTAATTATAAAATCATGTAGCTACTGTATTTACATTTTCTTCTCTCCATGTGCAATCTTGTAATGTTTCATCTTTCTACCTCTTTTTATATTTTACTAATTTTGGAATTCTTTCATCCCTTCAAGTTTTCTTGAACTTTTCTTTTGGCTCTGATCGATATTTAAATTTTTAAGGCTTTGCATGTGTGTAGTAGGGATGGAAAATTCCTCCCCTACGTCACACAAGCCTTCATGAAAATTGGACCCTTATTTTCTTTGATAACTACAGAAAGCTACTTAAAGCTCCCTTGTACTATATACTTTTAGAGATATATGTACTTAACTAATTAATACGTTATTTACGACCTTGAACGTAAATATTTTCGCGTTTATGTTGTAATTAAACTCCATCAAACGTTGTGTAAATTTTTTTATTTATGATATAGGATTTTAATTACTTTCTTCTTTGTGGTAACCTGTTGATTCTAACAGAGCGTTGAGTTTCAAACTGTATTGGTCTCTCTCTTGCAAATCTAACTTTAAATAATTTCTCTAAATGAGCTAACTTTCCTCCGTCGCTTATTATGTTTCCATACATCCTAACGAACTCGTAAATAAACTGTACTAATCGAAATTACGCATGTTTAATTGAACAGATAATTAAGTATGACTCAAATGGTTAATTGTTAGTAAATTTGATCATGGTTATTTTATGTCTGTCTGGCACCCCTCCACTATGATTCAGCTGCTATAAGGTACATATAAAGATGGATTTAGTAGGTTAATGTAATTAATAGATTGCATATTAGACGAACTTAGAATACCCTTTTTCTGCCGAAAATTTGGCTCCTATCCTCCTGCAAGTTAACAGGATGGTCAAGGATCAACTAGAACCGAAATCCCCAAATTCCAACTCCTCCAAGGTCTACTATTTACTTAGGGCGAACCGGTTTCGTCCTATCTGCAATCATATACTCACGGTGTTGTGTAGAGTTACGGGTCGTGAATCCTCCCTCCACGTACAAGAAATGATGTGAAAGTAACTCTGTCGAGTCTAAAACGCTAGCTGTAAGCGAGTCCACATCGTCCAATGTACAGTACATAAAAAGATATATATGTAAACATACGTTTGGGTAGGATTATAACTCGCAATAAGAAACTATCTAGTCTCAAATTCCGAGCTCGGATTTCGTGAGAAGGAATTCTGCACAAAACCTTAGCCGATGACCGAATATATACATGAGAAGAGTGGGAAATATTAATAGATACTAGTAGAATAAGAAATTTATTTATTTATTTATTTATTTATTTATTGTTTCTTTACACTGTAGGTAAAAATGTTTACAATACAATTTGTTACCTCACTAGGACAAGCCTGTGTTGAGGTTAACAATAATTATACAAGTTAACAAAATAACACAAAATTATACAGATTTTGAAAGAACAATATTGTTGTATTTCTTACAGATTGAGATTATGGGTACCCAGTACCCACTAAACTGATGGCGCTAGGTAGTACATTAATGTAGACTTTTAGGGTGACCATAGTTTTGAGATCTGATTCAAAATAAAATAAAGTATTTTTTTGTTTTGTTTTTAAGATTAAGTTGTAAATAATAAATATATGTATATAATTTAACATGCTATAGATTTGGCAGGAGGAAGATGAAAAAAAAACAGTTTAAACAAAAATAAAAATTATTTTAGCTTATTTTATAAACATACTCATTTAGCTAATAATTTAGAAAGGACAAAGTAGAGAAAATTAATTGGCAATCCTCGACTAACACAAATAATTTAACCCGTCTGCTTGGTTCAATATATTCGAACCACACAATCCGGAAACCTCAGTTTTGCCCGTAAATTCTGAAACTTTCACTTTGGGTCGAGATTGTAAAATATCTATGCAAGATAGCTTTCGCATTTCAAAAACAATTAGAAGCATTATTTTGTTCTCTTTCTGTTTAAAAGAAAAATACATATGTTTGCATGAGAGGAAGAGAGATATATAGCTTTTAAAATGTAAGGTCGCTGGGGACGTTTTTGGTCTTATGAAAGTATGATGCAATTACATGGTTTGGGATGTATTTATTCCTAAACAAGCAGACGGGTTAAGATTCTTTTTAAAAGTGTACAAGGAATTAGATGACTTTATATGTTCCGGAAGGCTATTAAATATGAGTGGAGCTTGATAAAAATAATTTCTTTGACCAAAAGAAGATTTAGTTTGAATTGCCATAAAATTCAGACCAGAGCCAATTCTCGTAGTACGAATTTGCTGTGTTCTTTCTGCAATATTAATATTATTAAAAAATCTACAAAGCGTTTGTGTAATATATAACTGTTTTACGTTCATTACATTACATTCCTTAAAAAGTAAATGAGTTGGATATTTAATTTTTTTCTTGAACATAACTTTAAGAATCTTTTTTTGGGCAATATTAAGTGGTTCTATATAAGTCTTTGCGCAGGATCCCCAGCACACTATATTATAAGAAAGCAGAGACTGGATTATTGCAAAATAAACAGTTTTTAATTTTTCTTTGTCTAGTATATGTCTCAGTTCTTTAAAGATATAGGTAAGTCTCCTAATATTATTTACTAACATATTAACATGATCATTCCATCTCAAGAATTTATCTATTTTTACACCAAGGTATTTGATGCTGACTACATTTTCTAAATGGTTGCAGTTACATGTTTGAAAACAATTGTGAATAATCAAGTTGTGAGTTTCGGAAGGCTGACTTTTACTTGAAATGCTAAAAGTGATAAATTTGGTTTTTTGTGCATTCAAAGTTAATATATTATTGTTTAACCAACTATTTACCACTCTTAAACCTATATTACTTTTGTTGAAAGTTTCATTCCAAGTTTTACCTTCAAATATTAAGGCAGTGTCATCTGCAAAACTAACAATGTTACCAGGAATATTCAGACTACATAAATCATTTATATAAATAAGAAACAATATTGGCCCAAGCACACTACCTTGCGGGACTCCAAAGGAGATTGATTTACCCTCGCTTATTATCTTATTTATTTCCACTTGTTGTGTTCTGTCACTAAGATAAGATCTGAACCAGCCCATTGCTGTATTATTAATGCCTAAAGATGATAATTTTTTAAGTAGCAATTCGTGGGAAACAGTGTCAAATGCTTTTGATAAATCCAAGAACACCGCTATGGCTTTGTTGCCATAGTCCAGCGCTCTTGTAACTTTGGTCAATACCTTTAAAACAGCATCACTCGTACCTTTATTTGCTCTGAAACCGAATTGATTGTCAGAGAGTAATTTGTATTTTTCTAAGAATGAAACTAATCTTGACTTGGCCAATCTTTCTATCAATTTTGAAAGAGTATTGAGCAAAGATATGGGTCTGTAATTGTTAACCTCTAGGTGATCCCCACCTTTGAAAAGAGGTACAACCTTAGCATTCTTACAATGAGTAGGAAATATGCCACTCTTAAAACTAAGGTTAACAATGTGAGATATGGGACCAGCCAATACAGAAACATGCTGCTTGTATACCATGATACTTAGGCCATCAATACCACAGGAAAAAGACATTTTTAATTCATTTATCACTTTTGAAACTTCATAAATGCTAGTAGTTTTAAATTCAAAGCTCTCTCCTGAAAATTGAGTACAAGGTATAAAATTGTTAACAAGACACATTTCGGTAGTTTTATTTTCACTGCACAATTGTTTTGCGAATCTAGGACCAATATCACTGAAGAAGCTATTTACGTGATTAGTGATTATATTTGGATTCTCTTCCATTGAGATGATATTGTTATTGATTTTTAATTTTTTTATAGATACTTGTTCCTTTTGTATATTTACAGCCTCTTTTATAATCTTCCACTGTTGCTTGGTATTTCCATTGACGTTATCCAGTTTCCTTTTGTAATATGCTTGCTTTATATATTTTATAATTTTTGTACACCAGTTTCTATATCTTTTGTAATAATCCAGCAGTTGAATATTATTTGAATCTGCTCGACATTTGTTGTGTAATTTGTCTCGGGTTCTGAGACATTTAATAATTCCATTATTTATCCAAGGTTTTAAATATTTCATGTTATGCTTTACACTTTGTACAGACGAACAACTTTCCACATGCATTTTTAAACATTTTATGAAATTTTCAGTAGCTAAATTAACATCTTGCGATGACAGTACTGACTGCCATGATTCTTTCTTTAATTTGACTTTCAAAAGATTGTTATCGATGACGGTTTTCAAGTTTTCATTATCTTTTGCTATTTTATTTAGTGTAAAGCTCATAAATCTCAGCAATATCACATCATGATCTGTTATGTCAGTAGTGAAGACAGCTCCCTGTGGTTCAAATTTAGATTTTACCATAATATGATCGATGCAGCTTGAAATGGTAGAAGAAACTCTGGTAGGTGAAATTATGATTGGCTTCAAGCCATGAAAAGCCAAAAGAGAGAGGTATTTTTGAGTTTTATATCGCTCAAATCCAAAGTATTAATATTTATGTCGCCACATAAAATGATCTCCTTATTTTGTATAGATGTAGATTCAAGCAGTGCACTCAGCGATTCAAGGAAATTATCTATATGAGCCAGGGACGGAGATCTATAAACAGCTATTACACACAAGGTACTCGATATCTGCAGTTTTAAGCAGTTTGCTCCAGGGAAAACAACTTCCTCAACAATCACGTGAACATTTTGCTTTACATAGGCAACTACACCATCATTTTGCAAATAGTTATTATTTGTGTTGTAAACTGCGTATCCGGGGATGTTAGGTATATTGGTAAAATTTTTCAGCCAAGCTTCTGTAAAAACAAGTACCTCAGGACGATGCTCAATACTATCCAGCATGGTTATGGTTTCATCAAAGTTTTTCTTTATACTTCTAACGTTCAAACAAAGCAAAGAAAATTTGGAGTGTTTTAAAAAGTTTTTGCAAGTTAAGGAATCTTCAATAGTTAAATTAGATTCTGTATTATCAATCAAGTCAATGTATTTTCCAAAATCGATATCCATTTTTTAATGATGAAAATATTTTTCGGTGCCTTTCACTATTAAACTTCTATTATAATCTATTGAGGTCATCTTCGTGTTTGATTTCCCTGATTTTCTTGCCTTCTTCTTCTTTCATTAGAATTGCTCCATTTTTGTACCAAATATATTTATATTTTAATTCTTTTCCTTTAGTTTTGGCTTTCCAAAGTAGTTCCTTGTAGTAAGGAGATAATGACTCTCCTAGGAATATCATGTTTTCACGATTAGAAATTACCTTCTTATTTGCTAATAATTTTAGTCTGGTTTCCGGGTTTCTCATTTTTAGGATAATTTTTTTTGGATGTCCTGGTCTTCTGTCATATTGTCTAATTGCCGACGCAATATCCTCTGAATTTATTTTGATATTAGCACTTTCTATTATTTTTAGAGCGGTTATTTTGGGATGTTCTTCAGTCTTATCCTCAACGCCTGTAATTTCAATACAGTCATCAAGGTTTGACTGTTCTAAGTAAGCCACTCTGGTTTCCAGATTCTTAATATTTTTACTTTTAATTGCCAAATCATTTTTTAGACGTTCAACTTCTCCTTTAACCTCATTCATGGAGTCTAATCGGGTAATGATGTCGTCATATTTTTGACAAATAAATTCGGTTGTTTTTTGAAATTCTAACAATTTTTTGTCAATGTTTTCAAGAATTTGGGTTTTTATTTTCTCTAATTTTACATCTAATTTCTAATTTCCGTTTGTTCTGGAGTGCCGAAAACTCCAAGCTGTTTGATTTTTTTGGTTGACAATTTTATTCAAGAGATTGCCATCTCTATTATGTGTTTGTTTAATGGTCCTTGATTTTAAGGATTATTGCCTCCTATTGTTGAATTGTTTTTCTAAATTATCCCCAAAGGTTCAACTTTTGGTAAAACTTTTACTCTCCCGTGATTTTTCAACTGCTTCATGTAAATGATTGATACCTTATAAGAGTAATTATTTCATAAATTCTCCTCGACTTCTTCAATATCCCTTTTAACTAGCCCGTGATTTCCCAAATATTTGATGTAACTAATTGCTACCCAGGAGAGTAGTTAATCTATAAAATTTTACTTGAATATTCCATGTAATTCTTCAATACTCTTTTATTTGACTATCCCGTGATTTTCCAAATGTTTGTTGTACCTATTATTTGTCTAGCTATAATAAGTCTGTTTACTTTCAATTGTTCAGTGCAAAATTTATCTCTTCATGTTCAAATTAAAGATTGTGTTTAAAACTTTTCTATAATTGCGCAACTTCATGGCTTTGTCCCATTCTAAAAGTTAATACCTAAATACAAAACTAATACCTGTCAACTACCTATTAAAGACCCAGGTACATCTTCCTTTAAAAGCATCTGACCCAGTGCCCCAATGACCGAATTGTTTTATAAACAATTTCAATTATGTAAACATTCCCGCTGGCCTCGTGACCTAGATTCAAAACGTGTGATATTTGTTTACTTTTAAAACATTCTCGAACGTGAGATTTATGGTCCTAATTTTTTCTTTTGAATTTAATAGTGGTAATTTCTTTTTCGCAATTGCCCTAACCTGATCCCAAATAAATATAGTTATAATTTACATACATATACACACATATAAATATATACATATATATTTTGTCTCAATAAAAATATACTGATATATACAATTATATTATGGTTGAAATAAATTCTCGTTCACAACCTAATTTCAATCGTTACGTATTAGCTGAAATTATAATAGTACATATATTAATAAAATAAGTATAAAATATGAACTTGAAATTTTATCTAGCACACAACTATTTTTTAAATAGCATAGTGCGTTCTAAGTAGGTATTCGTAATCGATACCTTTTACTTTTATTTAAGTGTGTTACTTTTTGATTAAAATTTTCTTGGGATAAATATAAATATATATATACACATATACAAGCATAATTTAACATACATAAGATTGTGTTTAACCTTTTTTTTCTTATAATATACATATATAGCACAGATTTGAATCAAGTAATATTTTGTCGTAATAATATAAGTTTTTATACCGACGATCAGCTGCCCTCTGCCTCGTCCATGTCTCTGAAAATTATTTATACTTTATGTAAAACTTACCCCAAAAGGTCTACTCCTGTCGGGTTCTACACGACCAACCTTTTTGTTTATATATTTTTTTCCTAACTAATTCAGCTATTGTCTAACTAAACCTAAATTAATCCTTTCGATTTATTATTCCACTATTTTGTTGAATCTAAACTGAATTAGTTGATGACTAATCTTTATCAATCAAAATGTATTATATTTTCAAAACCCGTTGGTTAACTTAACAAATTTTTTTTTTTTAAATAAATTTAACAAATTATTTACTTATTTTGTGTTCGTTTTTTCACCGTACTCTTATTTAGCAACAAAGTATTATACAATTAAATACCGAATAGATTGTTATCATGCTTATTTATTTATTATTTATTTTAACTTCCAGATTTATTATTATAATTATTCCATCGTTAAAATAACATTCCGTTTAAATTATAATTTTTAAGCAATAGCCACTTCACGATCATTTACGAAATAAGAGATTTATTATCTTTATTTTGTTTGTCGCTGAACCCTTTTTATTTTGCAGTAAGATAACGTATTTTACTATTTATTTAAGCTTTCCGAAATGATTGTTATTACTAAGTTATCATAATCTCATATAACAACAACTTAATAATTTGTATTATTTATTCTAAAGTCCATATTTATTATTATTATTTTATCTAGCACTAGATTAATCCTGTGATAAATTATTACGTTCGATTTGCACTTTATTTAAGGAACTATTATTGATATGATTTTTTTTTTCCAAGTATTAAGTCCTAAAATTTTACTAAACACTGCTTTTAAATTTGCCAAATACAACACAACACTTTTCACTAACACAATTTAAATTTATGATTCAATCACCTCACTGAATCTAATTAATTATTATTAATGGTACTAATTTCTTACACTGAATTTAATACCAAACTTTAGACACTTAAAACTTGCTGTTAAGTTGCATTTTATCTAACACTTTCCAGATACCAAGTCCAAAACCACCTCTATTGACTTGACCTCAATTATTTCAGAGTCCCAAAATTATAACACTAAAAAAAACTTTTCACAATTAAATAAAACGTAAACTTTATTTCTATCTCCACTGATTTTAATTTCTCAAATCTTTATAAGTCACTGGCTCGAATATGAAAATTTTCTAAGTCCTGCAATCCTAATCACTTAGAATTTTTTTCACAAGTAATTACCGAGAGTTTTCGTCGCGTCTCACGAACTTTCAACTTTTCACAACCGGCGCTGACTAACGAAAATTGCCCGAGTTCTCTTTTTTATACCCCTCTCAGGTCCAAAAGATTGTATCTAAATTTCCTGTGACAACACAATTCCAACTCTATCAACTCGTATCCTTTTGAAATTTTCTCACTATTATCGAATAAGGTTCCTTAAGTCGTACTTCAACTGGATCATTGTGTCCTGTCTCGTGTTCTCATACCTACAAGGTCCGGATTCAGTTACTTTGTTTTAAATTGCCCTATCGTCCTTTGTCTCGCTGTTCATATAAAATTAGCTTGAACTTCATAATTTTTAAGTTCTTTTTTTCTCAATTCGTAAAAGGTCCGTCTTCGATAAACTGTATATAATTCTCAATTTTGTTTATCGCTACCAGAACATGAACAAACTCAAGCCAAAACCTTTAATATGCATTTTCCAATTTTCTTTTTACTAAATTCCTCCATATTCTCATGCCAACTATATGGATCAATTCAATTTTAAACTGTATTATCTCTACTTATGTCGTAGACTTGAATTTTCCCCTTTCCTGTTTTTTTCTTGTATTCACAACACTCTTTCTACGAATTTCCTCTTCTCTGCTTACGTTATTGTCCACATCCCTATAAATTTTTATGTTTCCAGCCGTATTTATTTTATTCATTGTTAATTTAAGATTTTCTTTGCTTTCCTTGGCCGTATCTATTCCCCCATAATTTCACCGTACATTACTCTACTATCCATATCGTTTTTTGATGTTTGCTGCCTCAATAGAAAATTTCATTTTCTATTTGTTATTAATTAATATATCATTTTTCACATTTTTATAGGAAACACTCCCACTTCGGTCCTTAAATTTCTGTCATTTTTATTACGTCCTATGGGTAATCCCCCAAATTCCGTCCCTTTCTTACCTAAATCCACATTAATTTAATGTTTGACACCTGTTTATGTCTGGACTTCGATGTACTGATCGATAACTCAGCATTTATTCGAGGGTAATAAAATTTAATCGTTTTTAGTTAATGTAAATCGTTCATATGACCAATGTTAATTTTTATCGTCCTAAAAGCCATTAAAATGGGTTTAATCACCTAATATCATGTTCGTTTTCTTATTATTAAAACAACAAAATCACGTGTGAGATCGTCAACCCAAATAATGTTTCATTTTTCCTTGCAGTCTGTCCTATCTCCCATAGAATTCTCCTCAAACAATTGACGTAAAACAACCCCTTCCGTTTGCTTTATCTAACGCAATGTAACTAGAATGACCACCCTATTCCAAATATATAACGATATCTATTTAAACTCGTCTGAAAACGCAAAATTAAGTCGAAATCTTATATTGTTCAATAAACACTTCCGTTTAAACGTCCATTTTTTCCATTAGCTTTTCTTTTCGAATCGTTTTCCCGGACTTTATTGCTTCATCTAAAGGTGACATTCCTAATTTCCAGCGTTTTTCTTCCTTTTAAATATCAAACGTACGTTTCCCTCCGAATCTGGCCTCCTATTGTTGATCACGTACTCGTTATACAACTGAATATCCCTACAGTAGCTTCTCTTATGTTTTCCACGTCTTTTCTTTAATTTTCCTCTTATTATAATTCTCTTGTTATTTTCTTGCATAGTTTTTCCAACATAATATGGATTAATTTGTTCGTTAACTGCGGTTGTCGATACCTCGATTGCACTGATTGTTTATTTTACATCTAGGGTCATTGTATCCAATGTACCGAGCGTGAGACCCTGTTTACATTATAGTGTAGTGATCTTTCGGTTGATGACGATATTTTTTCCCATAAATCTCTGATTAATTGCCTAGTCTAAAGTCCATCTCTTTGTTCAAAATATGAATACGCCCTTCGCTTTGTGATTGGTTTGATTAATTATTTATAGCTTTCTGCTTCTACCTGATTGGCTGTTGGTTTCAACTATTTATTTTTGAGCCTAAGAATGGGATGCCCCTGCGTCATGACGATTTTTAATACCCTCTGTGATCTTTTTATCAAAACTTGACATGAGTTTAATCATTATGGATCTCTACTGTCTCCATGGTCCAATCAAACTTAATCCGCTAGGTGCCGCTAGTGTGTTGATTTCGTTATAATTCTGAAATATTATTTATCCATTCGTAAGGTGGAAGCTACGATATTTTCTTATTTTCACTGTTGATTAATGCAATACATCACAATCTTATATTACGTACGCAACCCTTTTATGGAAATTTTAATAAAAACAATATGTGAATAAGTACTTAATATAACAACAATGCGGATGTGCATGTATGTGTGCATATATGCATATATTTTTATCTTCTTATATACATACATATCTTTGTTGATGCATATCTTTCTAATAAATATAATATGTTATTTACCCGCCTTAGAACACACTCTGTCTAGTGAGGTGGGTAAAAGAAAACTATGTACGTAAATGAAAATCAAATAAACGCCCGGGTTGCCGGCACTGAAATTGAAATTGAATTGAAAATTGAATAGCCCACAAATACAGGCATGTGGTAGTCGAAAAATCTGTAAAAAAGAATTCACAAAAGTTATTTAATGAATAAAGAAAAAAAACTCTTAATTATACTCGAAACAAAAACATTAAATGAAAACTCTGAAAACTTTGAAAACATCGCTTTTTTAAAGAATCTAATCTACATATACAGAGTAATTTGTAACCGATTAGTAACTTGTCAAAACCTTTGACCATCATTTTCGTATTGATATTTTTTACAGCCTGCTGTACTCTGCAATAATGGTACATCAAATTAAGAAAATGATTCTTTAAAAACATGTATCAGATACAAACTGTGTTGTTCATACGACATAGAAATTAACAAAATAATCTTTCTTCTATTTTTTTATTTAGTTACTATATTTTAATTTTCACATTTATATTTTTATTTTTATTTAGAAGATACTACAACTTAAAACAGATGTAAATAATTTTCCTAGTCCTCCTCACAACTGCGCTGAGGGGGGTATGTTTTGTATAATTTTTCAGCGACTTCTATGGTACAACTTTAAAGAATGGGTAAGGTTTTTCAGTCACTTCCATAAGGATTAATTTAATGTACTAATAAGTTATTTTTCCGTTAATTACTCAAGTAAAGAATTGATGTTCTTAATGTAGTTATTTTTTGTTTTAATTTGTTTAATACTGTGTGGGAGTTTTAGAAAATTCAGAGCTTCTTTGTCCAAAGATAAAATTAGAAAAGTATATTTATAGAAAAGGATGGGTGTATTTAGTTCATCTATTTATTATTACAAATCTTCAGTTTTATTCCGAGATTGATGAAATTTTGTACACTTCACCATCAAAACACCAGGAAGGTCACTGTCTGTATGAGTATTTGAATCCCTTTATCCCACCCTTTTAAAAAGAATTTTAATGAAAATTTATTTTTGTAATTTTCACATTTGACAAGAACAAGATTATTTCGAATGGGTAGAAATACTGAAACCAAAAACAACACCGTTTAGATTGTCTAGACTAGAGTACTTTTCGCTTAACCCACATTCATACATATTAATAACATACTTCTCTGAAAACTAAGGGTAAGGAGTGTGAAGATCACTTTTGCAGGGACAGGATTAAATTTCAAGGGGAAGGTTGTTTGGCAAAGTCGCAAAGGATTTATGGTGAGTAAGCAATAATAATTGGCAAGGGACCAATGCCTTTAAAGGCTTAGAGCCACTCAAATCACTTCACTCATTCAGTAAGTCAAACAACATGAAATATGAAGACCCCTGGGAAAAGTTTATGAAAGCCTCGACGGTGCGCGAGTCCTAAATATTCGTATTTATTTAGGAATACTGAAACTGATACGACTTGTAAATAATTTTCTCAACTTATCGGAAACTTTTTCTTCTCCTGTAGTGGTGTAGTATGCTTGAGGTTTCGCCAGAACTTTCTTTGGTAAATAATCATAAACCAGAACTCAGTTGTCTTAAACTTAAGTTTAAAAAAAACACTCTGGTTTTCGGTAAAAACTTGTAAATAGAGAGGCATTTAAAATAAATTGCCACGAATTTATACAAAACTTGCCAACCCCATGAGCCGTACAAATTTACTTGTAATTTAATTTACAATTGTTATATAATTTGTAATTTATAATTCCAGATAAAAATGTTCTTAAAGGAAATCACGTCGTTGTTATAGTGATGCATTTTTGGGGTATAGTGTACATTTGCCCTGATGATAGTCACTGTAACGCTGTCCGAATCGTTGGCTAAAGGTAATGAAGGAAGTAGTGCAACACGGCGTAATACTCCAAAAAGAAATCACAATAATACTTTTCTCCGTAAAAATCAAAAATCATGTCTAGCGTTTTTATTTGCATAAATTGTTCTGGCTGGCATCACAAAATATTTTTCCAATAGTAAAAAAAATTAATATGGCGTCTTGTGTTTTTCCATCATAATTCCATGACTCACGAGTTAAGTAATATTGATAACTGAAAATGGTTGTATTTACCTAGATTTTCCTGACAAACAAAAAATAACATTCGAGATTATTCAAAATATAAACAGTTAGACGAGAGGTTCTTGGTTCGAGTCCCAGTTGCGACCATTATCTTTTTCTATTTTTTTGTGTCTTGTTCTCTTCCATATTTTTGTTTAGATTATTATTGTTTTCTTCTTCTTCGATTATGAATAACATCCCAGTTTACCGTTTGAGTGCTTTAGAAAACTGTTTTTGTCGTAACATTTAGATTTTCTTTTTCACTTGCTGAAACTTTCCACTACATTACAATAACATTATCATTGAAAATATTATCAAAGATTCTCAATGAAAATACAAAACAGAAGAACACAAAAAAAAATTATACAGTCCTGATTCAGACTCGAAATCATAACCCGTGTATAATCATTTGTGTTTTTTTTTCGACGAATTCGTAACTGTAATACCTTTTCTGTTAAACCGATATCCATGAACGTAAGTTATTTATACTTTAAATTAATAAAAACAGTGCCTTACCATTAATATATTTTATGTAAAACGGTTTTAAATTTTTATAAAACGTTGTTCAAATGTAAATTTAGCAGTAAGCCCCATATTTTATTTATGTAGACAATGAATTAATAACTTTAGGAGGGATTCGTCTAGCAACTTTTAGTAAAATTTTTATCAGAATTATTTTTTTTTTTTTTTTTACATGAGCTCCACACAGGAGGCCCTGAGGAAAATAATTTCCCTAGGGGCCTATGTCATCTTTGGGGATGCTGTGTGGAGGGTTTTTTTTAAGGAAAGGAAGGAGAGGAGAGATCTGGTAAGGAAAAGGGTTTAAGGGGTGGGTAGGAATCTGGGGTTCAGTGTGTCTTGGTCATCCGCCTCCAAGACCTAGACAAACCTCACCCCATGAACCCGGGCACCCCTGCTAAATCATCAAACGTAGCGAACCACTTGGGGTGAATTAAAATAAACCCCGCGGAAAGATTAAATTTCCAGGTCTGCTACGGCAAATTCGACCGTAGTTCCATTCAATACGCCGGGCCGGGTGGTATATATTTGTGTACACGCTTTATTCACTTACGTCGTTAAGATTCTCACTTTATTTTAAAGTTCTTGTTAGAGCAAATTCTACAGTAGGTCCGTCCAACACACTGGGGTCACGCGTTGCATATTTGTTTACACGACTTCTTCACTTACGTCGTTAAGATTCTGACTATATTTTAGGGTGTTGTGTCTTAAAATATTTTTTTGCATAATTCTTCACTACTTTTAAGCAAACTCAACTTTATCGAGCATGTAGAAATAATAACCAATAAAGCTTTGAAAATGTTGGGATTTATTTTCAATAATGTCAATACTGTAAAAACATTATATATATCAATCGTAAGGAGTCATTTAGAATACAATTCCACGGTTTGGTCTCCAAACGATGAGGTTCATTCACATGCGATTGAAAGAATCCAAAATAAAGTTTTAAGATATGTGAATTTTAAAATGGGCATTCCTAGCGAATGCCTAAATTACGATAACGTACTTTGTTCATTAAATTTGATAAAATTATCTGATCGTAGAATCATTTACGATTTAACCTGTTCATATAAAATCATTAATTCAATGTTTGATACCCCTGATTTATTATATATAATCTCTTTTCATACTCCAGGCAGGTCAGTAACAAGACGTTTCATCATATTATTGTAGCAATTCTAAGTCAACATGCCAATATTACACTCCTATGCGACGGATTCAACAGCTTGGAAACAAATACTCCGATGTTGTTGATATATTTAGTACATCAATTTTAATATATAAGCAAACCTTATTGAAGATTTTTAATCAAACAGGAGAATATTTTGATAAAGCTATTAATATTGACTAACACATTGACAGTATTTTGTCGGCTGAAAGAAAAAAAACTTTTTGGATTTTTTATATTTTATACCTACATACTGTGTCGTTCAAATTCAATAATATTTTTACTTTGTATTTATTTTTATGAAAGTGTTTTAAACAGGAGTATCCTGCACTATTTACTAGTATAATTTTGTTAATATTGTTATATATATGTATGTAAAAGCCTAAATAGGCGTAAATAAATAAATAAATGTTTTAATTCAAAATTTACATTCGAAACGAGTATTGTTGACCAATTAATATGTAACCACTCTCGATTAGAAGGATTGATTGCAAACCGTCGGATTCGCGATTTTGTAGTTTTGCAATAGAGCTGTTTAAAGTTTTGTTTCTGCTTTTTACTGTTTTTGTGAACAAGAAAGATTATGTCGTTTTGATATTTGGCATTTCATTTTATTCAAAATTCCGAAAATACTGACTTTAATTTTTTTTGCAGATCCGACATTGTTCTTTGGGACCGTCGAAACGATTTTGTAGTGATGAATTTCCCCCTGTAATATTATTTCAGCAATGCAGCCTGCGGCAGGTCGTACATTGCTTTCCTCCTATTTTAATTTAAGGCTTCAACAAATTTTATTAATTAATTATTTCCGGACATCGCGCTGTTCTGTCAAAGCATATTGCTGTGAAACGACCACAATTTCCAGTTATATGTACAAACCTATATGTGTACACGACCGCTTTCAAACAGAAACGAATTCCCAATAAAAGCTCACATTTGATTGCAGTCCATCTCTCTGTTCATGTAACCAAATCTGTACAAATAAAACCTCAAATGGTTTCGCAAAATTCAAATTAAGAAATTGTCATTTACGTTTTAATGAAAAAGTCTGGTAAACAAGTTCTCTTTTTTCATCCTATTGGAAAAGAGATTTTAACTATATACAAATACGTAAATAAGTAAGCTTTTGACTGTTAACATTCTGATTTGAATATTATTACCACATCTGCGTGATTTTGTGGATCGAGGGTATATCGACCGTCTAGTTCAGTGGTTCCCAAACTTTTTTAGGGACCACTATGACATTTATTTGTTCTCACAGGGACCACGAGGTACAATAATGATAAACTGTGTTAACACCAACGTTAACATGGGGTTTAATTACTTCGTAGGTACATTTACTTCTTTAGAGCCATCCGTAACATCCTCAACATAAACGACATTAAGAAAGTGTACTATGCTTTATGTCAATCACAAATAGAGTACGGGATAACTGGATGGGGATCTGCCTTGAGCACTCACATGGACCGGCTCAATATAGCCCAAAAAGGAGTACTAAAGACAATTTTGAAATTACCGGTTAGAACTCCGACAGAAGAATTGTTTCCAAGCATTCAAGTCTTCAACATACAAAAACTTTATGCAAAAAATATTTTATTTAAAATTCAAAAAAAAAAATAACAGAATACTCCACTGTCCAACACAAATACACAACCAGGGCAATAAACCAAAATATTCTAGCTACAGCCAGTTTGAAAACATCTTTTGGACAAAGAAATATGAAATTAAATGCGACAAAACTATACAACGCTCTACCAACTCAAACAAAAAAAAATAACAGAAATAAATAAATTTAAAACAAAAGTAAAAATATGGTTGAGAGAACAAAGTGAAAATGAACTATCAAACATACTGAAGACCATGTAAAGACAACTGGATACTAAATACAAATGTGGAAAAACTACAGGCCGCCTCAGAACAGGAAACCTAGTGAGGAGGACTGTGAAAAAAAAAAGTACTTTATAATACCTTAATATAATATAATTTATAAATACATTATGTACAAATTTTGCTATAGATACTAATAAAAAAAATTAAAAAAATTTAATGTTTATTAATTGGACGACACCTGTTTTTTTTTTAAATAAGGAAACAGGAAACCATTATGTTCAAATTTCAGGGATTGTGTGGACACTTTTGTGCTGGCATTCATAGGTTAGGTTTTGCAATAAAAAGATGTTTAAATTGATCTGTACAAATAGATAATTGTAATTGGAAAAGAGTCGCACAAAGAATAGGTTAATTCAATATATCCTAAGCTAGCTTTGGGCGAGAAGTTAGAATCATGATTAGGGCATTTTGAATCTTCATTTTATACCAAATTGCGGCGCCTTCCGGGTGCTTTAATATAATGTCCGTAACACTTACAAATACATTTATTAAAAAGGTCTCGTTTATACGAATGATTATTTATTATAAGTCAATTCAGAAAGATGTACAATGTTTACTCTGATAAGGTAATCAACGGAATGAGCGGCGGCGGCCGTACTGCCGGCGCCTCTCGCCTGCCCCTCCACTACCTCTGTCTGGGTGGGATCGGGAACCTTCGGCTACGTTCGGCCAACTCCGGCACCCGGTCCCCCCGCGGGTATACTGTACCTCGGACACTACATTTAACAACTGTCAAAGGTTATGCAGCTCGGGATGAGCAATGGCCTCAAATGTGATCATACTGATCATCCTTGCAAATCGACTCCATTGGTAGCAAATATGGTTTATTTCTGAGGGTAGGTAGGATTACACTTTCCTTGAATAGTTGTAGAATGAATGAATCCATGAATCCATTGATCTTCCCATGTAAGGATTATCCTCGCCGGGATATTTTGTATGCCTATTTAATCCATCTTCTTTTTAATGTTATAAATATGGCGATCAAACTTTGATTCGTCGTTTTTTAGTCCACGGGAGCTCCAAGCCGTAGAACAACTATAAAATAAGGAAAGACTTGCTTCCTCTTACTCATTTCAAATCCGTCCTGTTGAAAAATCCCTCTCCCTTGCAGAAAGGTGTTGCCAGTCACATCCCGCAATGTTCCATATATGTGGGGAAGGAGAAGTACCTGCTTAGTTACGATTATACACGTAACAACTGTTAATCGCGTAATTAAACGCGTTAAAAAAAATAATAACGTTAATTAAAACGTTACTATCATTTTACATAGCAATGTGCTCTTCTTGGACTTCTTCAGCTACCTCTCCATCATTAATTTATTTATTTATTTGTTTATTCAGTACATATAATACAGATTATAAGGTATGTTAAATTAAATTATTACATGGTTATGTAACTATTACGTAAGTCCATAGAATGTCATTTGGTAATTACGCCTGAGATATGAACCGGTCTTAAAACTTAATTATTGAATAAATGAATAATAATAATAAAAAGGAAGAAAAAAGGGGGGGGGGGGAGATAAGGAGACATTTTAAAATCAAGAATTATATGCTCACTAATTGCAATTGACTGATTAAAGTTTAATGAAAAGTTAAGTGTAAGTAATTTTAAAACAATTATATCACGCCAAGAAATTTAATAAATTAGTTTTGTATGTTTGCAAGGAATCATGAAAAATGTCTAAGTGTAGTAATTTTTCATAGTGGGTATAAGTTATGATTGCGCGAGTAATTGGTGAGTTACTCGCTGCATTAGTGTTATTGGATTCTATATGAAAAAGAGAAGTGTGCCTGGTACGCCTCATTGGTACATTTAAACCAATAGTGGATAGCAATTCAGGACTATCTATTTTATTATTTAGCAGGTTATACAGAAACAGCAGATCTGATAATGTGCGTCTTTTTTGTAAACTTAGCATGTTATTTGTAGTTTTGTTGTATTTCTTGAATAAATATTTAGAGAATTTATTCTGTATACTTTCTATTATATCTATGTACACCTTATATTGAGGATTCCATACCGGGGACGCATACTCCAGTGGACTTCTGACCAATGAAAAAAACAACATTTCAAGAGTCTTAGCACTTTTGAAAACTTTACATATTCTTAATAGGAAACCTAGCATCTTGTAGGATTTTGATATTATGTGTTCGATATGCTTATCAAAAATTAATTTGTTGTCTAAATAAACACCTAGATCTTTACATGTAGACGTAGATTGTAAAGGTTTATAATATTAATACCAAAAGGGTTGGATACCTTTCCATTCGGTTATTGTAGTAAATGAATAAATGTTTGGTGGACCACATTTTAGATCTCGCGGACCGCCTGTGGACCGCGGACCACTGGTTGGGAACCACTGGTCTAGTCTAGTTGATTAGTCAGACATCTCCGAAAAATCGATATTTGCGTTGAGAATGCGGTTTTATGTAAAAGTCTACCCTCTATCTGGTATACTACTCAGATTACTCTTAAACACCACCAAATCAATTATAATGCTGAAAAAATTGTAGTGAAATAAAAAAATTATGTTTTCTGGGTTATTAGTACGAAATTTAAAAATATCATACTTATGTTCCGGACCATTATGCTACCCGGTGTTATTTTATAGCATACTAGCTGGTTACCCGGCACGCGTTGCTATTCCATTTAATAAATAAATTGTTTCTCCCTGCGTGTCCTTTCCCATTCGTCCTTCGCCTTCCGTCTCTACTTCCTCTCCCGCGTCCCCTTCCCATCCCCACTACCCTCTTCCCACGTCCCGCGAACCCCCTTCCCGAGTTCCCCTCCCCCCTCCCAGGTTCCCCTCCCCCGAACCACCTCTCTCTCCCAGCTTCCCCTCCCCTCTCCTCATACACTTCCCACCGCCCCTCCCGCATTCCATACATTCTTTCCCGTTACATTCAGTATTCAAACAGCTCGCTTGCCACCAAGTGCAATTTTTTTATACATATTTCATAATGCCAGAGCTCACCAGTAGTTTTATACAAACCTTGTCCCGACAATAACGAATAATAAAAAAAAAGAATTATTCAATTTGGTGCAGTCGTTCGGAAGTTATGCGCGTACATACATTTCGGCGATTCGTTTTTATTTATAGAGAAGATTTAATATGTAAAACACAGATACGTGTAAATAATATTTGATTTATGGCGAGCATTCGAATGTTGCTTTCATCATTATCTCAAAACTTAGTATTTTTTTAAATTTTGTACATGAGCTCCATACAGGGGTCTCTGAAGAAAATAATTTCCCTCAAGGCCTATGTCATCTTTGGGGATGCTGTGCGGAGGGTTTTTTAAGGAAATGAAGGATAGGAGAGTTCTGGGAAGGAAAATGTGGGTAGGAATCTGGGGTTTAGTGTGTCCTGGTCATCCGCCTCCAAACCCGAGCACCCCTACTAAATCACCAAACGTAGCGAACCACTTGGGGTGACCTATGGCAGAAGTGTTGTTTATCCAATAAAGGTTGCCGGGGCGACGGTACCCATTCCCGCCTCCCAAATTAAAATTATTAGTATTTGAAAATTCTGACTAATCAACTGGACGATCGATATAGTCGTTTCCAATTTATAAGAGTAGTTTTATACCATCGATAGATGAGACACACAAAAAGTAGCCACAAAAACGCAAATATTCAGGAGAGCTGATAAAAACATGTTCTTTGTTAAATATAATGTTGCTTTTTTAATTAAGTTTTACCATACTTATGTGTTTTATTTATTTTTATTTATTTAACTGTGTAAAACCTCATATTGTAATATTTAATTAATAAACACAATATTAGCGAAACTCAATCGAAAATCTGAAACAAAAAAAGATAGGTCACATCTAGGAATCGAACCCAGAACCTAAGCTTTGCGGAGGCGGTGCTCTACCAACATACAGTTAAACCAGGTACTTCCCCGCCTTCCTCTTCCGTATCTCCTTTCCCTCCCCACTACCTTCAGCCTCACAACATACTCCAATAATTGGAGATGCCATAGTCTCACTGGCATATAAAAATTTAAAAAACCAGGTACCTACAACTAAATATGATCGAACCGGATCGGATATATTAGCTCAGTTGGTAGCGCACCGCTCCTGAAAGGCTAAGGTCTAGGCTTCGATCCCTACACATGACCGCATCGTTTTCGGATTTTTATATTTCAGATTTTCGAGTTTGGCTTATATATTTTAATTTCAAATGGCAATATCCTCAAGTGTTATCAATCACTTTCAATTTATGTGAAGGCAATAATTCTTTAAAAAATCGTAACTAAGCTTATAATAAATTATATTTTTATACTTAAAACAAGTTAAAAAGGCAGAGAACTAAATGATTTTTCGGGAGCAGACATGTTTTTCGAATTTTCAGTTTTTCAACAGACACATTTTTGGAAAGACTAATTTATCGAACAGCATGTGGTCGAAAGACATAGTTTTCGAATTTGTTAATTAAATTTTAAAATAAATATATATTTCACTTGCTTATGATAACGAGATACTGTTAGGTTACGTTAGGTTAGTTGATATTGTCCACCCTATAATAAAATACTCTTGTACGTACTGTATACATACTTAAATCAATTCGAAAAATGAGTGTTTCGGTCAATTGGAGTTCGAAAAACATGTTTTCGAAAAACTGAACTACGTAAAATTGCATTTCGTAGAATTGAATTCGAAAAATTGATTTCGAAAAATTGCAATTTGGTCAATTTACCTAGACGCTGATTTATCGCCGCGTGATAATGTCGGTTTTTACGGTTGGTGATAGGCCGTGTTTACTTATTCCAACTAATTGTAAATGTGAAAGCTTAGAATTAGTTACGGAATACGTGTATCTTGGTGTTACAGTAGATTGTTTTTTTAAATGGGACAAACATATAAAAAAAACCTGTAAAAGACTCAGATCAATTGCTGGCAGAATGTACACATTAATTTTTTTTCCTATCAATTGAAACACTTAAAATAATTTATTTGTCACTGGCAGAATCTATTATTATTTTTTTATTTTTTTATTTATTGAGTTAGTTTATACTACATGATAATAAGCACAATATAACATTTCTTTTGATAAATTTAAATATTTTTACAGTAAGCATAACACTTCTTTTTAAATACATTCATTCTTTCTTCATTCTTCATACTTTCAGGCATTTCATCGTACATCTTTAGTCCTCTGTACAATAGGCAGTTCTGTGATTTTGATTTCTTCATTTGTGGCAATCGAACTCTGTTTATATTTCTTGTTTTGTAATTATGAATGTCTCTATTAAAAACAATTTCATCCTTAATTAAAAAGTATTAACAACAAGTATTTTGGCATTTGGTTTTTCATAATTTTATGCACAAAAATTAACACATTAAATAGTAGTCTCTTTTTTATTGGAATCCAATTTAGCTCCTCTCTCATTTGATTAATTCTTGCGTATTTGCCTTTCCCCAGTATACATCTCATAGCTTTGTTTTGTATAAATTCTAGTTTGTTCAAATTTCCTTCATTGGCCAAATATAATATCGTAGAGCAGTAGTCCAAATGTGGAGCAACGATATAAGATATAAGATAATATGGTTTGACAATATGGGGAAATACTACCATAACCAATCTGAAACAAATCTAAGTTGTACAAAACGCAATTGTAAAATTATTGGTCATCCCTAATATTTTCAAACAGAGACATAATACACCATTGCTGTATCAGAGTGCCAAAATTTTACCGGTTAAGGCAATACTATGGCACAAAATTATAATTCAACATATATTTACCCCGCAGCATAAAGATAAATTAGAACACAAATACAGCACACAACGACGTTTAATAGTTCCGAAATTTAACAATAAGTACGGACAGAGAACGTTTGAATACATTATACCGAAGATATTTAATTTATTACCTGACACTATAAAGCAATGTAATTCTATGAATAAGGTTAAATATATGGTGAAAAATTGGCTATCGGAAAAAAATAAATTATATTGATATTGATATGTATGAATAAATGTTGAATCTGTAGATATAAGATGTAAATTTTAAATGTAAAAAATCTATATGTAACTAAAATATAAGCACCATGGCTACAAGCCAATTCAATTGGCTTGTTTGTTGATTTTAATATGTATTATAAAAAAAATAAAAATAAATAATGTTTACTCGTATCGTGTTTTTATGTTAACTAGCAAATAATGAGATACGTTGTACATTATTTTGTTAACCCATATTTAAAATAGTTCGCAATTTGAGAGACGGCTATAGGTACCGCTATCCCAAGAACCATATAATCGATAACCAACACCTCCTCCATAGGTCACCTTAAATGGTTCGCTACGTTTGGTGACTTGCAGGAGTGCCAGGTTCATGCGGTGAGGTTAATCCGGATCTTGGCGATGGATACGTCTGCACACTTGCTGAGTGGCAGACCGGATCGGGAGAGACTTGTTGAGAGAGACCTTCTGACCTCTCCAGCCGTACTCTCTCGGAACATCAATTTGCACCGCAGTGGGAGGGATGGATTTATAAATCCACCACTCGTGGTCACACTGACCCCCAGATTCCTACCCACCTCTCTTACCTTTTTCCTTTCCAGAAATTTCTCTCCTTCGTTTTCTTAAAAGATGACATAAACCCTGATCAATCGTGTAACATATTAATAATAGAAATAGAAACAATAAAATACCAATTATTTTATAGTATTATTTCTCTTCCTTTACACTAATAGATAGGAAGCCGAATTAAAAAGAAATGACAACAAAAACAATATTAAAAAAATAATAATAAAATATGCATCAAAATTTTAGAAATTTCTGATATAAATTTGGGTGAGGAATAAATGAAAAAATCAACGGAACTGAATTTATTTCCAAGCCTATCTAGTCTTTGGATTGGGGAGTTAATGAAATAGTTAGTTTAAGACAAAGAACAGCCCTGGAAGTCTTGTATCGCGATTTGGTACTCGGCATTAGTTTTTGTTAAGTCAGGTGCGTCAAGTGATCCATTAACTAATTTGAATAAAATAACCAAATCGTTCTTGGTTCTTCTACTCGGTAGGTCAGTTAAAATAAGTATTAGGTTTATTAGTATGGGGACCAAATAGTGGAATTATATTCTAAATTACTTCTTACTAAAGCAGAGAAGAGAATTTTAAATTAATAAACTGACATGAAATCTTTTACTGTTCATAAAATAAATTCCAAACATTTCATAGCATTATTAGTAACTTCATTAATGTGTGGAAAAAATGTTAATTTGTCATCAAATACGATACCCAGATCCTTGATATGAGACATCTTTTTAAGAGATATAATAACGAATTGTACATAACTAGTATTTTTAAATACTTTATTAGACCAAAGTAATGTTTAACAAATCTCTACAAGATCCATCCCACTTAAAGCTTCGGAACTTGGATATTCCTCAAAGAGGGAAAGCTCGTTTTACAACCTTAATAATTCTTCTTCAAAGCCACCAGGACACACGATTAAAACTTTAAATTGCTCAAACGGATAATTTAAAATGATAATTCATTAGTTTTCAAAGTAGACACTTTTGAATTTGCCTTTTCTCTACCGAACCGGATTGGTGAGTGCAAAACGGTTTCCTTCCGTGATTAGCCGCGATTTTGTATCGATTACCATTCAGCGCTTAACCCCAGTGATTATTCTTTATTCCCGATCGAACGGTCCCTTAACTGACCCCAGCTTAATGGTTACGAAAATATATCGCAAAACTCCTTTCCATGGGTTACTAGAAACTATAACAGGTGGGACGATAAATAAACTGGCCTACATACATTATGATGCCGGTATAATCAATAAAAGCTCACCTTTCAGTCCTTAAGTACCTGATGCTTGATTAATTAAAAGTACCTACGTTACATAAATTATAGCGATCAAAGTAATAACATGTAATCTTGTATATAAAAATCTCGTGTCACGGTGTTTGTGGTCCCACTCCTCCGAAACGGCTTAACCGATTTTTATGAAATTTTTAATATATATTTGGTAGGTATGAGAATAGGTTTTAAAGTATATTTCATACCGTTAGGTGATTAGGGTGTCCCTATCTAGAAAAAAAAATCAATTTTTTGACAATTTTTTTTGTATTTATTTTTATTTGGCATCAAAAAATACCTATAACCCCAAATTTTAACTCTCCTGCCTTCACTCTTCCATTTTTAATCGCGTTTTTAGTATTTTCGTACAAACAGAACGAAATTATTTATGTTATTGAATGACAGATGGAGCTACGTCCGCCTCATCAAACTTTCATACACACATGCGTAAGTCATTCACGAAAAGCGTCGAGTCATTTTGATATTTCATTCGGCATCATGTTCTCGCGTGGGCTTATTTGTGTTGGCTAAAGACGGACTGGCAAAAAATATCGTACACTCAATTGCTCTTCGAAATTCATGTTGATTTTCTTTATTCCATTTTCCTACTTTAGTTAGTGTTTTTTTGCTTTTATCGGCGATCATCATCGTCTACAGCGTTCCATTCCTCTTTCTGTCGTGGATCCCATCCCCACACACTTACAATATATTAACTATTTTTTATTTAACATCCAAAATATTCACTAGAAATAATTTATATGGCAGAACAGGGTTTGTCGGGTCAGCTAGTAAATAATAAAATTAGGTTATTTTGGTTTGAAGAGTTTTACTTTCCATTTAGATTTGTTACTTAAATTTTAATTTATCTGCCACCCGTTTCGACAAATCATTTTCATTTACTAGCAAATCTAAAAGTTATAGAAGTACAGAAATTATTAAATTTTATTAGAAGGGGTAAGCAGGAGGGGCAATTTTAGGGGAGGGGGAGAAGGGTGGGAAGAGTCAACATAACCCGGGAACATAGTTAATGAGGGTGATTTACAAGGCGCAATTATTTTGTTAACTAAATTAATTATTGATTTTAAATTTTAAAATTAGAATTAGGGAATTTTTTTTAGATACCGGCAACCCGGGCGTTTATTGATATAATATTATAATAATAAATAAGATTAACGTTAAATTTCTATGGGGCAGTTTTGTGTCATTTCACTTAAAGTGCGCTTAGCTATAATAAATTTTAAAAATTCCTTCAGTGCTCCTTACGAGTCCATTACAAAATATTGATAAAATTGAGAATATACAGTATTTATAAAACGATGACAAGTGAACAAAGATTAACAAAAGCAGTGCTTTTATAGCACACACAGGACTATAATAATAGACCAAGTAAGTATCTCCCCTCACTAGACGATGTTTGTTCTGAGACGGGTTCAAGACAACATGAACTATTTTTACGAATAATAGCTATTCCGGGCTTACTAATCGTTTAAAAGAGACAGATCATAGCGTCAACAAAGAAAAAACAAGTTTAAACATTCAAATATAAATACGCATTTTAATTTGTGGATTTAGAAACCTTAAATATAAACAAAAAAAATACATCAAAATATAATTTAGATTACAAAATAATAGCACCCTGTAAATCACCCTCATTGACTGTGTTCCCATGTTATATATATATATAAATCTGATAACTACTCCCACTCTTCTCCCCTCCCCCAAAATCACCTTCCCCGATGGCCACTACCCCCACCTAATAAAATTAAATAATTTTTGTTCTTCAATAAATTTTAAGTTGGCTAGTGGATGACACGGATGTGTCGAAACCGGTAGCCGATAAATTAAAATTTAAGTAACAAAAATGTATATGGAAAGTAGAACTCCTAAAAACAAAATGTCTAGAAGTTGTTTCATAGTCAATGCCCAAGAAAACATTTTTTTAATGATTAATTTACAGCTTTCTACTTGTTTGAGATTTTTAAAATGTGTAGGTAGGTATACAGTTCCAAAGTTTTCATACTTATTTTTCACTTTTCTAAAAGAGAATAGTTTCGTTTTAACAGGGATTGGACGGCGTATTTTTCTTAGGGAGTTGCTCGAAATGACCAGTTAGTCTTGTTCGTTGCTTTCTATTGAGCAGTCTGAGAAAAGAATGAAGAAGATATAAACCGTAAGAAAAAGAAAGAAGGAAAGAAAACGGAGCCCACTGAGTTGAAAGAGAGAGAAAAGTTTCATTTTTCCCATCGTGCCAAGATCCTCAGAACACCTGCCATCTCTGGAATAGTAGCCATTGTGTCAAATAAACAACGAATCCCATAGATACACAAGACATAACTTTTGAAATATGGCATTTCCGTAAACAAAATGCTTCTACTTTAGGCAGAGGGGCGGACTAGCGAAAGAAAAGCAAATCTTTAATGTTATATTTGTATTATTATATACTTAAGGATTAATAATGCGCATGGTCGTTATATTAAATTTATTGGATTTAACGAATACAGATGATCGATAGGTATTTTCTGGCTAAGAGCAGAGTTGAGAGAGGGAGAGAGAGAGAGAGAGAGACATACTACTGTAAAAGGCGCTTTTAGTATTCCCAATTTTAAAAAGGAATACAGGTACATCTCTAACCATAATAAGAGCCATTTACTAGCGGCCGTGAATTTCAATTTCGCCGTACGAAGATCTTGCGATCGTACCCTTGCAACTGTACAGGGCGGTTCCGATGAGAGGGATTAATTATTCTCCATACCAGAATTTTAACATAATTAATAACTCTATATCGATATTATTTCATTAAAAAATTGCTTTGATAAATACTTACATTGAAAAGTACTCAAACTCGTGATAATAAAACTATTAAAATTATGTACCTACTTTTGTAATTATTTTTTTATCATAAGTATTTATAATTTTTCAATAATTAGTTTGTAATACCATAAATAAATAGATAAACTGAAGTATTTTCGTCAAAAAGCGGATCAATTTTATTTTAATTTTTTTGAACTAAAATCAAAATTCTGAAAGTATCTTTCCAAATTTATTTAGTGATTATATGATTTGAAATGTATGCTGTACAATAAAAGAAAATTGTTTGAAAATTTAACAAATTTGCCAAAGACCTACGGTAAAACCTTATTGTACTAAAAATAAACATATTTTCTCGAAATTTAAAACATAGCTTTACTGGATAAAAGAACAGTCTTTCGAAATCAATTTATAATTTCATGTGGAAAAGAGTCAATAACTCTGAAATTTGATTTAAAAATGACATTTTTCTGGTTTTGTTTGGTTATTCCCCGTAATGCTGCAGCTCTTTCTCACGCATTACATAATGGAGAGACAGAAGATGATACACACAATGTAGGTACCTACGTCTGTTTCCTCCAAAGGAAAAAAGTAGTGTTTTGGAGGAATCAGAAATAGTGCGCCCCACGGTTGAATTTGGCAGCCACCTCTGGTCTGGAGCTCCAAAATACCTGAAAAATACCTTCGACTCTGTGCAGAAACGGGCGGTCCGTTTGATAGATTCTCCCATCTTAACAGACGGATTGCAATCTTTAGAGCACAGGCGTCGGGTGGGAATGCTATCCTTGTTCTACCGGTATTACAATGGAAGATGCTCCGAGGAACTAGCATCATTGATCCCTTCGGCACCGGTGCATAGTCGGGAAACACGCCTAACGCGTGCCCAACATTTGTACACAGTTGACATTATGTCACATGAGAACGGGTCGTTTCTTCGACTCGTTCTTGTGTTCAACAGCTCGGCTGTGGAATGATTTGCCGGCCTCTGTGTTTCCTCCTTCCTACAACATGGGTCTCTTCAAGACCAATGTTCATTCCTTCCTCTCCTCAAAAAGACCCTCCACACAGCATCCCAGATGACATAGACCCTGAGGGAAATTATTTTCCTCAGGGCCTCCTGTGTGGAGTTAATGTAAAAAAAAAAAAAAAAGACATACGTAAATTTTGTGTCTTTGTCTCGCCATTATGTAATTCACAAGAAAGGGCTGCAGCTTTATTATAATGTCGAGCGTATGTTTTTTTGCCTCTTTTGAATCGTCGCCGTTCCGTAAACGTGAGAATACTAAAATCACCTAATGCGTAAATCTCCCCATCTCTTTCATGTACTTGGGAAGTCACGTCAGAGACTCTTTAATTAATTATGTAAATCAAACAAAAATTATTATCAATGTTCTTTATTATATTTAAATAACTCAGTTTTACGGTTAAACTAATACTATTAACCTTATTAACCTATACTAACTTATTAACCGTCACATCATCGGGACAAAAAATGTAATTAATAATGTTATTAAGTGACATATTTAATACAATAGTGTAGTAACCATCACGCCATTTCTCCACAGGGGTAGACGGAGAGGACGGACCGCTAAATAACTAGGTCTTGGCATACACTCTTTGCTTCATTCACATTGGTACATCGTCTCATGCATAGTCTTCTTGACATGACTTGACTGAAGTATCTGATTCACTTGATCGTGCCATGTCCTCCTCGTGCGTTTCTTCTGCCATTCACATTTGCGTCATGTGTTCTCCTTGCACTCTTTTCTTCTTACATTTGCTCTACATGCCCAAACCGTAGGGTCTCTTTCTTAATCTTACTCATTACGCTTTCATCAGCCTTGCTTTTTTGCGGATCTCCACATTTCTCTCACGATCATACACACGCCTCAGGAATCTCTTTTCTACAGCATTCAGGGCAGTAAAAACAATTTAAAAATTATTGGTTTTAATTTGTTTACGTACATGTACAAAGTTATAAAACGTGGGCTTATTACCAGACCTTTCTAAAATATTTTTTGATAGAGTTCAATAATGGTACTTTATTATAAAAGTTTCTGATTTATTTTGGTAATTTATTAAAGAAATATTTTCCTTCGTGAGTGTAATTAAGTTGAGCAAATGAAATATTTAGTTTAAGAACGCAAAAATATATATTAAAGTCTAGTACGATTTTTAGTTATTAATGAGAACTTATCATTTTATTTTTTGAATTTTATAAATGAATTTCTCAGAAATAAGTTCTGAATGTAGGAAATTTGATATCTTCGAAAAAGCATTCAGTGTGTGGGATTCTGAAGGTTTCTTGGGTATAATTTTTATTACGAGTTTTTAAACAATATTATTGTAAGTAGTTACGAAAGTAGTCCCGTTAAATAAATATGAACAGAAATTAAAATTTTATTTAATTTATTTAAGTAATATGTATTTCTCCTTAAAACCCGAGGTCGCGTCGCGGTCGTTAGGAAATGTTTTTTCGCAAAAGCGATGATAATAATGTGCATGCCAATTTAAACATTACCAAAGACCTAATTTGCTTCCTTTGCTACATCTGTTGAAAATATGGCCATGTTCACCTTTAAGTTGAGTTAAGTTAAGTTGACAGTATTTACATTTATTTATTATTACAGTATTTATCACCTTTAAGTTAAGTTGACAGTATCTACACAGATTTTTCAAAAGCATTCGACAAAGTATCACATAAATTATTACTTAGGAAACTGTATGCCTTAGGACTGAGAGTTAAGTTGTTGGATTGGTTCTCAAGTTATTTGTCTAACAGAATCTTATTTGTTAAAATTAAACATTATAAATCTAAATTAATATATGCAACTAGTGGTCTACCGCAAGGGAGTCATCTCGGCCCCATCCTTTTCTTAATATTCATAAATGATATCATTAGTTGTTTCGACGATGTAGAAGTTCTGCTATTTGCCGATGATATCAAATTATACAAAGAAATAGCCAATATAGGTGACTGCCTAATCCTACAGTCAAACATCGTCCAATTACAAAATTGGTGTGTCGCAAACAACTTATTCCTCAATATCGATAAATGTAAGACACTAACATTTTGTCGAACAAAGACTCCACTATCTTTCAAATACACAATAGATAATAAAATCTTAGAAAAAGTCAAAGAAATTAGGGATCTTGGAGTTGTGTTTGATACGCAATTAAACTTTATAAATCACATACAACAAATAACTAATAAAGGCATGAAAACACTAGGATTTATAATCAGAACAATTAAAGACTTCAATTCGCTGGAAGTTATAAAAATCGTATATTTGTCACTCGTACGCAGCTTGTTGGAATATAATTCCATAGTTTGGTCCCCATATTATCAAATTCATATAAGAAATATCGAAAGAGTGCAGCACAAATTTTTAAGATTTATTAACTTCAAGTTACACATACCTATTCAACACATTAACTACACAACTTTACTAAACATACTTAAATTGCATTCCCTAGAAAACAGAAGAAAAATAAACGATCTAACTTTTTTGTTTAAAATTATTCACTCCGAATTAGATTGTTGCGAACTTCTGCATCTCATTGATTTTAAAGTACCTACTCGAGAAACAAGGCAAAACATATTATTCTGCAACAATAATTCTGTAACCAACTACCACACACATGCACCAATTTCACGATTGCACACACAAGGGAACAAATTTACCTCAAATATCGATGTATTCAATACAAGTTTACCTTTGTTCAAGAAATATCTGAACAATATTTTTATGTAGAATATTTTGATATCTAAGGAGCATCACATAGGATCTATTACATATATTTGTGTATTTCTATAAATCTACAATATAAAAACCTATTACCGTTTTCTTTCTATGTATCTTGCATTTTGTCATGTATTTTTCATCACATTTAATTAGTCACCTGTAAATTTTGTAATTACTAACATACCTACAAGTTTATTTCTATGCCATTTATAACTTAGAAACTTTCTCTTTTATTGTAATGCACTATCTTTCCTTAAATTTATCTGTATACCTACCTTTCATATGATGTTAACTAGTTATATTTTTATAGTTTATCTTTTTTTATTTAAAAACTGTCTCTGTATTATAAACTTGTCATGTAAAAGCCCATCAGGGCGTTGAAAAATTAATAAATAAATAAAATAAATAAATTAAGCCCTCAGGCTTCGGCCATATTTTGTCAGAGGTTCAAAATATTTCTGCCATACAATAAAATAAAAATAATTGTTAATTTTTTAATGTATCTGAAACATAAAAACTGTTTTGAAAAGGTGATGAAATAGGCGTAAAATTTTATAATTCGAAATCTACACATATAAAAAATTAAGTACCGTATGTAAAAGTAATCTATGGATTGACTCAAATTTCTTACAGAACATTGCATTCTAGCAGAACAGTGTTTTTTATATAATGGTTAGCTCTGGCGTTATGAAATTTGTATAAAAATATTACTACAGGTGGTGCGCGAGTGGTTTGAAAATGTGTGTATTTCATATATTTTAGTGGCAGAGAGGGAAGGCAGGAGGGGGAGGGTAATGAAGGATGTGAGGTTCGCGGGAAGGGGGGAGGCGGGGAAGGTGGAAGGGGATCGCAGGAGGGGAAGGGGACGCGGGAGGGGAACGGAGACGCATGAAAATAAACGTGCAGGGAGAAACAATTTATTTCTTTGAATGGCACAGCAACGCATGCCGGGTACCGGCTAGTAAACATATAATTTTGTGAATATAAAAATGTTGCATGATAACATTAAAAAAAAACAATTAATCACTTTACGTTTTTTTTTAAATTTTAATTTACTGATAACGAAAAAAATAAACACAAATACATACTTTTTTGGGCTAATGTATTATAAACTTCATCGTCAATTCAATTTTTGTCATAAAAATTATAATCATAAATACTTTTAAGGAGTTTATTCTTAATTCCTACATTAACAAAAATACGTCTAAATCGTTTATTTCCAATCCGTCCCTGTTCTACTGTGAGAATATGAAATGAATTTTATGTTGGCTATATTTGGCCAATTTGTTTTTTTATCAGCAGGAATTTCTCGTTCGTGTCTACCAAATGTTCATTTTAAGAGAAGTTCAATATTGTATTTTTTTCATCCGTTTTGTGCGTAATAATAAAAACATATATTGATTTTGTGAAAAGTATTTTTAAGACACAGCATTTGACTATGTACGTATGAAGAAAAAAATCAGAAACATGAAGAAAAATCTAATGAAACACAATAGCTAAAAGTGTTGAAAAAAGATTTATCTTCATTGTAATATTTTGTTTTAATTTTAGGTACTCTTTTCCGCTATTTTTAATATTCAGTCTTATTCATGGTTGCCTACTAAGATTGGTTGAGGGGTAAGGCTCTCGACTAGCAATCAGGAAGACGCGGATTCAAATCCCGGCGAGTGCCAATAGATTTTATTTGAATAATTTGTGTTACTTCGATATTAACGAATTAATATAATATTCTCCCAGTTTCACCCTGTACTCAAACAACCAATCAGAATTGAAACGTTGTATGAAATGGCTTTAGCTGTGTTTGGTGATCATATCTGAATAACCAGATAATTCCCCACCTTCTTCTTCCATATCTTCATCCCCTCCCCACCACCTTCAACCTCACAATATTCCCCAATTGGGGATGATATAGCCTTACTTGCTCCAGATGGAACTTTTGTGAGGTATTCACATTTAAAAAAAATGGAGTGTGCAATTCGGCGGTAGAAGTGAAATCTTCAGAAAACTAAAGTAGACAAGAGTGGGGAAAACAAAGCACCGCACAAAGAGGAGACCGATACATACTACGAGTATCTCATTCTTTCGCAGGCTTAATCCTATAGGTTTATGTTTTGGTTTCTTTTTAGTGTCGCTATTTTTCGTTTCATAAATTTTAAAATCACAACAGTGCTAAAGAAGTTTCACTTAGAAAATTAAAAAAAATTAAGTGAAAATATTTACATTACATGTATGTCAAAAGCAAAAACTTAAATATGACACAAATTTATTTTTTAATTTAAAAAATTGTTAGCATGCTGTACAGTATGTGTAAAAATATTTTAAATAAATATCTGAACAACTACAACAGAAAAAAGAGCACAGCTTTTCTCTATGCTAGTTAATAAAGAAACACAAAAAACACGTGATTTGCCTTGTCGCGCGGTTCATACGTCTGCTCGACTATGCTTGGCAGAGCTTGAGTGAGCGGGAAGCACAGTTTAGCGACCGAGCCGTGTTCGCGGGTGGTTTGCGACCCAACTGCAGAACAGTAAACAAAAATGCCACTGCGGATGCTGTTTGCGTAAAATAATTTAATCAAAAAGCTAGCTCTTCAAGCACAGAGTTTCACACAACAGCTCGCAGTCACCGTTGCATTTTTTTGAACAATTTCACTGTATAACTTGAATGCACGTTTTCGTAGAGAAAAAAATGATAAAGCATATTTTTCATCTATAAAAAAGAAGTGTTAGTTAAGTGACGCCAAACGATTTTGCATCAAATGATGCAGCTTTGTTTTATTTTATTTTTTAATTATTGGGCAACAGAATATTATTCTCTTGACAGTTCAATTCATCAGCATGCAGTCAAGTGACTCTTCAATAATAATTTAAGGCATTCAGAGAACAGTCCCTTACATCCAAATGGTTTGCAATAAAATTTAACAGCGTCAATCCCCTCGTCACGTTATGCTTTGCCAGGGTGTCTGTTCTGCCGATCGGTAATCCCAACAGATCTTGGTATTTATTCCTAATACATACAATTTAGTTTCCGTTTCAGCATGAAGGTACATAGGTGACTCTTCAATGTTGAATGTTGAATGATGGTTTGTAAGTTCATTTAACAGCACCAATCCCTTCGTCATGTTATGCTTTGCCAGGATGTCGGTTCTGCCGTTCGGTACTCTGAACAGGTCATGGAATCGACTCCGGTTAATCTTAATTTAGGTGTTTTACGAGTATATCCAGATTCAAATGAAGGCAGAGCCTAGTTGGAGGATTATACTCTGTTGGTTTTTTAATCGTTTTTGTGGTACACTGTTGTTTACTCTATTTAACAACACAACTCTTAGATCCGAAGTTTCAATAATGTTTTTCCAATAAACATATCTATCAGGAGTATTTCATAACATATTTACATTTATGCCTTATGTATGTATGTGCAATGTGCATATGTATACTATGTACTGCTATGTAAATTGCCATCTCAACACAGGCGTTTCACGCCCATTGAGATGGGCAATATGTCAATACCGTAATCAAATTAATTAATATTAAAATAAGTAAATACAATTTCGGCTCGTCTGCATTACGAGTCTTGTTTATTAATGTGATATTTACGATGAATATCTTGAATAACTTGACGTCCGTTCTAAAGGAAGATCTATAATCATCCGGAGCAGGGGAAATGCTCACTGAAGGTGCCCACCTGTACATCGTATATGATCTGCTATTTTCGTAACCATTCGGGTATTAGTCGCAAACGGGCGACAGTCGTCATGTCATATAGTACAACTGCTGCCCTCTGACACAGAAACACATTAAAAGTACATACAACTATGTATCGTATATGATCTGCTATTTTCGTAACCATTCGGGTATTAGTCGCAAACGGGCAACAGTCGTCATGTCATATAGTACAACTGCTGCCCTCTGACACAGAAACACATTAAAAGTACATACAACTACAAATACTAATGACATTTTTTGAGGTACATTGAATCTACGTACATATTCACATATATTACTGTTTTTTTTTTTAAAGAAAGATTATTTTGACGATTATTGTACGATTAACCACGTACCTTCTTGTTAAAAATAATCTTACGTATTATTGACAATCGACGATTCTTGTATTTTGATTTACTCGCATTGAACAACAAGATTATGAAACATTTCACTAGAATTCCTCAATATGTCGGATAAAATCTCTCTCACTGTCTCTTCATTTATTTATTTATTAACAGAACACTGGTGATAACAATTTACAGTTATTAAGTATATTTCAAGGTGGGTAGGTACCTATGATATGTTTCATTGAAGTATCTTATTTATATTAAGTGATTATTAGGTGATGTATGTACGTATGTATGTGTGCGCCTTGAACAATTTACATTATTGACATGATGCTCTTTTTAAATTTGGGAAGTGAATCGGAAAAAATGTCGATATTAGAATTTAGACAAACATTATTGAACATATGAAGAGCACGGTTAATTTGCGAATTAGTTGCTGCATTCGTTTTATAATTAAGCACGTGGAATAATTCTGTAAGGCGTGAACGTCCTGAGGGTAAGTAATTAATTAGGGAAAGAAGTTCGGTACAGTCGAAGTTATTATTTAAATTCTGTGTATAAATGTTAAATCAGCTATTGCACGTCTTTGTTGCAAAGTTTGAAATATGCGTCCAAAGTTATTGTTGAATTTGAAGGTAAGATATTTTATAAATTTGTGTTGAATGTTTTCTATGCTATCAATACACAGTTTGTTCTGTGGGTTCCAAATTGGTGAGGCATATTCCAGTGTACTTCTGACTAATGCAAAATATAACATTACTACTGTACGCGGGTTATTGAATACTTTACTGATAAGAAGAAAAATACTAAGCATTTCATATGACCTATTAACGGTAGAGTCGATGTGGTTATTAATTATAAGTTTGCTATCAAGGTTAACGCCAAGATCTTTACATTCCTTTTCAGAGATGACAGGTTAATTGTGGAGTGAATGAGTGTACTCAATTATAAATATATGTAAAAAAATATATATTGAAACAATACAACTTTGTATAACCCACTTATATAATGCGTAAATCCTACCGGTTTCGGAACAAACGTTCCTTCTTCAGGGAAAGCTTATACTAATTTGACAGTTTCGAACAATGTTTTATTATGGTAGGGGTGGAGCCGTTGCTAGTTATTAATGTAGATTGGGTGGGTAGATATTAATGTAGAGTGGGTGGATAGGGGAACAAATCCATGATTGGGCTATAAGATAATATTTTTTGTTTGTTGATAATAGATTCATTATTTTTAAGGGATTTTTTAATTTCCAAGGCTTCTAAGTTATCCAAACGTTTTCCTGTATGATTAATATGAAGAATATTTATCCCTGTATTTTTTTAAAACTATGGTTATTTTCAATGATATGGTTAGCGAACTCAGAAAAATTATTATTATTAAGACACCTTAAATGTTCTTTGATTCTGATTTCAAAATTACGAGTTGTTTTTCCAATATAAAATGAGGGATAATCATTGCATTTGAGTTTATATATTCCGGAATGAGTCAATTTATGGTCTTTATCTTTAGTATTTCTCAAAAAATTACCGATATTATTTCTTGTATAAAAAGCTGGTTTAATATTAGAAAGGAGATTTTTGCAAGCTCGAAATGAAAAACTATTAATATACAAAATTTTACGCCATTCTTTATATACGCACCAGATTTAAATGTCCGGGTTAAATTTTCCACAAAAAAAAAAAAAAAAAAAAATATATATAATAATAATAAAGGAAAAACTAAACCCTTTCACACACTTCCCCAAATGATCATCTAGTCAACCCACGCTATGCAATTGCACTATATAAGTATTATAAATACAAAACAATACAATAACAACATGTCAACCTACTAGAGACCAAATGGGAATATAATTCACCGACTCCAGATATTTTCATATCAGAGGGTTCGGCTCTGTGGCATTTCTAATTGAACCTATAAATCCTACTGATCCCTCAATATAAATATTTAAAAAATCTTTTGTAATCCTACATGTATTTAAAATTACTGATTTTTGCATTTTTATATACAAATTCTTTGACAAATCTAATATGCTTAAATTTTGAATCACATTCTTAGGTTATTATGCCAGTGGCCGAAATAACAAATGGTAATATTTTTATAGTCCGAGAATGCCAAATTCTTTTAATCTCATTTCCTAAATCTGTGTATTTTCTAATTTTTTCAGAAACAGTTTTTTGAATATTACAGGAATTTGGAATAGCTACATCAATGATATAAGTTATTTTTTTAATTTTGTCATGTAAAACTATATCAGGTCTATTATGACTAATTGTTCTATCTGTTAGAATAGTTTTATCATAATATATTTTATAAAATTCATTTTCTATAAATGAATTTGGTTCATATTCATAATATGGTACTACATTACGGCAATCGATCAAGTTATGTTTAATTACCAAACTTTGGTGGATTATTTTTAAAACCTGATTGTGCCTAAATGTATATTCGGACAGCGCTAATATAGAACATCCCGATATAATATGTTCTATAGTTTCCGGAAAAACCAAAAATTTTCTAAATAAATCATCAATTTGATTTATATCTTTGATTATATGCTTCCTATAATTTTTAGTATTAATGACTCTATCTTGAATGGCAAGCATAAATCCTTCTATTTCTGCGCTCAACTCTCCAATACTCAACCATTTGTTTGACGAAAGTTTGTCAACATACGTTTGGTTGAGATAATTGAAGTGTTTTGCGTGAATAATTTTATTTGACCAGGAATCTAATAATTCCTGGTTAGTATTTATAAGAATGTCGGCATTCTCGTCATATAAATTTAAAGGTGTAATATTTCTATCTGCCTTGCAAATTATTTTGTGCATTTCTGAGCTATTAGCTTTCGTATGGAAAAAATTTCTAAGCATTTCTACCTGATTGTGTTTCAAAGATGTTATTTTGACTACACCTCTACCTCCTAAATTTCTAGGTAAATTAATTCGTTCTATAGCTGAATTTGGATGATGGCAATTAAACTTTGTTAACGTAATTCTAATTAATCGTTCTAAACTATCTAAATCTGTATTGGACCATTTAATTATGCCAAATGAGTACGTTAGTAGAGGTATTGCCCAAGTATTTATTGCTTTTACTAAACTTTTAGCAGATAGATTGCATTTTAAAATTTTTCTGATCCTAGTTTGAAATTTAATCCTAATATCATTTTTAATACTAGTGTGATCTAATCTATTCGATTGCGGGTATCCTAAATATTTACAAACCTCATCCCCTTTCATACTTTTAATTTTGAAATTTCTAAATATACCCTCGTCTCCATCTACAATTTTGCCTTTCTCTATATGGATCGTTTTACATTTATCCAAACCAAAAGTCATTTTAATATCATCTGAAAAAATTTTAACTACCTTAATCATTTTCTCTAAATTTGATTCAGAATTTGAAAATAATTTTATATCATCCATATATAATAGATGTGAAACTATACTACTCTCTCTTGTATTACCCTTAATTTTTATTCCAAACTTGCTTTTAATTAACATTTTAGAAAGGGGATTCAATGCTAAGCAAAACCAAAGAGGACTCAATGAGTCTCCTTGAAAAATCCCTCTTTTTATTGAAATGCCCGGTACTACTATTTTCTTACCTTTTAAATTAACTAGCAAATCTGTATTCCAAAAGGACATAATATTTTTCAAAAAGCTAATTATAATTGGGTTAACTTTATATATTTTTAATATTTTGATTAGCCACGAGTGCGGGACACGATCAAAAGCTTTTTGATAATCTATATAACAAGTATGTAAATTACGCTTTTGATTTTGAATTTGTTTTAAAATTACAGAATCAATAACTAATTGTTCTTTACATCCCATATGTTTTCTGCGACAACCTTTTTGTTGTTCAGATAAAATATTTTTTTCATCCAAATGAGTATATTTTAAATCTATTAGAATTAATATTATTAGAATTGTATAGATAATTATTTTTTGAAATTTTGTTAAGTTTTTTATTTAAAATGTTATCAATTAATTTTGGTTCATATCCGTTATTTATAGCGATTTGTTTTATTATAGAAAGTTCAGAAAGAAAATTATTATTAGATATTGGGACATTTACTAAGCGGTGTATCGTGGAATGGAAGGTGGAGTGTTTTTGTGAGACAGGGTGGTTGGAGGTCTTATAAATTACTATGTCAGTGTATGTTGGCTTGCGATATATACTACAATCGATTTTATTATTTATAATAGATAAAGTTAAATCCAAAAAGTTAAATTTTTCATTGCCTATTTCTATCGTAAATTTTATTTGATTATGAAAAGAATTTAAAAGGTTAAGAAAGTTGTTGAGTTGACGTTCGGATCCTGTCCAAATGACGAAGATGTCATTTATGGATGATAAAGAATGGCGTAAAATTTTGTATATTAATAATTTTTCATTTCAATGTTGCAAAAATCTCCCTTCTAATATTAAACCAGCTTTTTATACAAAGAAATCAGAATCAAAGAACATTTAAGGCGTCTTAATAATAATAATTTTTCTGAGTTCGCTAACCATATCATTGAAAATAACCATAGTTTTGAAAAAAATACAGTGATAAATATTATTCTTATTAATCATAAAGGAAAACGTTTAGATAACTTCGAAGCCTTGGAAATTAAAAAATCCCATAAAAATAATGAATCTATTATCAACAAACAAAAAATATTATCTTATAGCCCAATCATGGATTTGTTCCCCTACCCACCCACTCTACATTAATATCTACCCACCCAATCTACATTAATAACTAGCAACGGCTCCACCCCTACCATAATAAAACATTGTTCGAAACTGTCAAATTAGTATAAGCTTTCCCTGAAGAATGAACGTTTGCTCCGAAACCGGTAGGATTTACGCATTATATAAGTGGTTTATACGAAGTTGTATTGTTTCATTCTCTATAATGGATAACCACAAAGTAATAGCTACATTCAAAAATATAAATATATTTATTTCTGTTATGAATGTCATAGTGTGACATTTGGAAATATTGATATGTAAACATTGATATCTAAATATTGATATCTAAACAGTTAACTTTGCAATACTTGCAAAGCCTTTCTAGGTCTCTTTGTAATGCTTCACAATCAGAGAGAGAATACACCGTTTGAATATTTTCATGTCATCAGCGTAAAGCAAATATTCGGAATTTTGAAAGCATGATCCAATGTCATTTATATCAATGTTGAACAAGAGTGGACCTTGGTGGAATCATGAACCACTAGCAGCAAAATACAAAATAAAAACAAACTGCGGTAGAAATAATCTATTTCATTTGGAACGTCAGAGGAAAATGTGTCAGCAGAATACACAGAAACTGGTAGTACAAGCGGGAATCGTGTGAATATTTTTTTCGACCTAGTTCTAAATGATTTTAGATTTTTTGTTAGTTTATAAAAATGGAGCCAGGTAAAGGCTTCTACGCATTTTAAAATACTTTTAACAATGACTGATATTTAAAAAAGAATTGACGAAAAATTTCATCCAAGAAATCGTCTCCAAAAGTGATATAGATTCACCGGTTTATTCTTTTAAGTACGTATTACAAGTTTCCGTACACCGTGATTACAGGTGGATAGAAATAGACGTCAGTGACAGGAAAACATAACTCGAGTGTCTTCGAAACGGAAAAGTCTAACGATGGAATTCTCGCACTTTTTAATTCAACAATAATTATAAGAAGGTGTTGTTTGGTTTGGTCATAAACAAAGGAAAAAGAATCGTAAAGTAAGTAAGTTTCCTTTGCAACATTCTTTCTACCATAATTGTCACGATAGAGAAACGTTAATTAATATTTTTTTATTTTAAGTGTTTTATTTTTGTTTTAATGTTTTTACTGACTGTAGACTGCGTCCATTTACTTTTCCCATGAACAGCAACAAAAATACAACCAAGCTTTATTTCAATATAAAAGTTAAAATTACTGGTAAGTTCTTCAGAAGAACGGCTTCGTGGCATTTTTTTATACAAAACTGTATGATTATATTTTTAATCAAAAGGTGTAGGAAATAGCTAGTACGGACATGAGACATTTTATTTATTTACATTTTAAATTATAAAATATGGTCCTATAAAGGTTTCAATGTTTCATAATTTTAGAGGCAAATTTACAATTATTCGTGAGTTACCTACTAATAATTATTTGAAAGAATATTATTATATAGAATAATATATTATAAGTATGCTAATTAATGGACGCAATGAAAAAAAACATCATGACAATGGCGTTTTTGTGTCTTATGTATTTTGTAATTTATTTTCCATAAACAGTTGTCTGTAATTTAATTTTAAGCCCGAAAATTTTTTTTTAAATAATTTATACATTTCTACTTAATGGAGTTCCCGGCGTGTGTTTCAAGGTAAAGCCACACTAAGTCCACGCAACGCCACGCCACGTGGGTAGACGTCACCATTTCCATATCTGGACTGCTTACCATCCACACATTTTCTATGGAAACGGATGCTTTAGAATCAGACTAGCTCCACGCAACGCAAACCGACGCCCCCTACGCGACGTTGATCTGCCACAGCCAGATCGGCGTGGGCCATGTGGAAGGTGGAGGGGGTATGGTCACGCCTACTACGAGATGATTTTACATCTTTTTGGTGTTATCTGAGCATCTAACGTTATGTTTCGCAATATCTGTGGTTGTTTTTTTGACAGATATTATTAAAAAATGGATGACGAACAGTTCATTGAAACTGGACGGCGCGAAGTTATTTATAAAATCAAATTACAGGATTATAGAGATTCTGCATACACGCAGTGCAGCTTGGGAGGAAATTTCAGCCATTCAGGGCATGACTTTCAATATTATACCCCTATAATGAATGACAATCAAACATGACATAGACACACTGCCAGTCTTTCTCTGATTCGAATGGACTTTCGTGTTTTCTTTTTTTAAGTCATATTCAATTATGCTGTGAAGCTCTTCAAATACCACTTTACTCATATGGAAGTACATGAAGAATCGTCCGTCATCAGATTCTAGTTCCTTTACTAAAGTATGGAACTCTCCAAACATTTGTCTTTGTTTGTTAATATTGTGGACCCAAATACTTCTCACTTTTTTTATTTTTACGAGAATATTGATTTAACAATAATAATCGTAGCAAATCATCTTCAAATTCACTTTCAAGATATGGCAAAGCTGTCATCTGCTAAGAGAATCACATAAACATAACCTAAAAAATAAATGTCAAATGTGTCAACTCAAACGCGCCTGCGCACAACCAGAAACCCCTTGTCACGTGGTCACAGCGACGCGTACGTACGTCGGCCAGTGTGAACGGTACAGGAACGTTGCGTGGCGTTGCGTCTGCTCAGTATGATCCTTGCTTCAATGCTACATAAAGAAAGAAATTATTGTTTCCGCGCCCGTTACCCTCCCGCGTCTCTTTTTCCTCCGAGTTTTCCGTCCACCTTCCCCGTCTTCCACTCTCCCGCGAACACCCTCCCTCCCCGCGTCTTCCTCCCGCGTTCCTCTTCCACCTTCTCTGCCTCCCCCCTCCCTCTTCCTCCCCTCCCGAGAATCCCCTTCGTTCCACTCCCCACTTCCCGGATTCCCCCCCTGCTTCCTTCTCTCCCTGCCACTAAACTTTATGAAATTCACAAATGTTCCAAACAACTCGCGCGCCACTGAAACCTTCGTGGGCGTCCGCGCAGCCTCTCAACAAAGCTTCATCGCAATCGGATGAATGGTATAGAAATAATTTCATAACACCAGAGCTCACCACAGAAATCTTCGCGTGCATGCCTACAACAAATCACTAAGTTTTCATCGCAATCGGATGAATGGTCTAGAAACGCGTAAAGAATAAACAAAGAAACATTTTATATTTTTGAATGTAGCTATAACTTTGTGGTTATCCATTATAGATAAATGAAACAATTCAACTTTGAACCACTTATACAATGAGTAAATCCGACCGGTTTCAGAACAAACGTTCTTTCTTCAGGGCAAGCGTATACTAATTTGACACTTTCGAAATATGGATGGGAACAATGTTTTATTATGGTAGGGGTGGAGCCGTTGCTAGTTATTGATATAGAGTGGGTGGGTAGGGGAACAAATCCATGATTGGGCTATAAGACAATATTTTTTGTTTGTTGATAATAGATTCATTACTTTTAAGGGATTTTTTAATTTCCATTAACATTAACATTCCGGGTTGTTATGGAATGTGGTGGAATGCTCAAGAATACTCTGAAGTGTTTTGAACCTGTCTAGAAATTTCATGGGGGTGAAACCTTCCGCCCTTATATTTTTAAAAAATCCTTTAAAAATAATGAATCTATTATCAACAAACAAAAAATATTGTCTTATAGCCCAATCATGGATTTGTTCCCCTACCCACCCACTCTACATTAATACCTACCCACCCACTCTTCATTAATAACTAGCAACGGCTCCATCCCTACCATAATAAAACATTGTTCCCATCCATATTTCGAAACTGTCAAATTAGTATACGCTTGCCCTGAAGAAGGAACGTTTGTTCTGAAACCGGTCGGCTTTACTCATTATATAAGTGGTTCAAACAAAGTTGAATTGTTTTATTAATCTTAAAGAAACATTATTTTTTATATACAATTACGATTTTATCATATTTACATGGTGGGTAGGTAAAAATTATCTTGTGAATAATTATCGTTAATACACATATATATGCCAAAGATGCCACGAAAACCATGAAGCGTTGTATTTTTTGGCCGACATTTTATAATTTAAAACAAAAAACCAACAAAATGTTAAAATAATAAATAAACATAATAACCAATATAACTGCTTATTTAGTGTACCTTCTAAAAAAACCTAAGTTAATCGAAAAGGTATCCGGGGCGGGTACCTACCTCTTCAGTCACATGAAGGGTACATTGTTAGCATATTTGAATAATAGGTACCTAGAGTTTATTTCTGCCTGCCGTAACGTGACAACGAATACAGGTTAAAACAATTATTCCGTTATTTGGGCATGTGCAATTTTATTTCGTCCGGTTAATGGTGAAATGTGTGCAAATGCAATGGACGAATCAAACGACAAACAAAACTAGTGCAGTTTTATGTCCTCTAACAGGAGGTTTTTAGGCGTAAACTGAATCGTTGTAGTTTGGCGAATTCGTTCAGGGACGTGTGCTTCTACAATACATTTCTGAATTTCAGGGTGCAAAAGTTTAAAAAACGTTTGAAAGCTTGTTCTGCAAATAGGTACATAGTAAAATTCTGATATTTATACCTACATAGCATGTTGATCCCTTTCCTCAAAATCACATATTTTGTGTATTGCCACGGACTGTTTTTTAATTATTTTATATAATAACCTTAACGTTACCACGGACATTTTCAGAATATTTTGTAGGGTGAAATTTAAATATCATTGAATAAGAATAATAATATTTGGATGACTTGTATGAAAATGCCTTTTGTGAAAAATCACCTAAAGGGCGCTGTAGAAGATAATAATAACAATCTAAACGAAAATATGAAAGAGGACAAGACACAGAAAAACAGAAAAAGATAATGGGACTCGAACCCAGAACCTCTCGTCTATCAGGGACGTGCGTTTACCTATTCCGCCATTTCGCCCTACTTTCAAACCGTCATAATAGTCAATCTCATATTTCAAATTTTAGAATTAACAATATTATCTTCAACTAATTTATTTTCCATATCATGGACAACTACCCTTTTTTATTGGAAACAATCATTCTAAGAATTGGTTTGTAACCTAGATAGCGCCACGGATAAATGTATCCGATTTTAAATAATTATTTACAAAAATTATTTTCATTTCTGAAATTTTCTGGTGATGATGTTTAAAAAAATTATTCCAAGGTTTATGTGTTTAAAGATTTTTTAACGTTATTTTATTATTTCAACAATTGTACGGATGTGCGCTTATTGTGAGCGTTATCGTGATATATTTTTAGGGTATTATGCCGTGCTGAACTACCTCCTTCTTTAGCCAATGTTTCGGAAAGCTTTGCAGTTTAAACTTATTGTTCATATCTGCCCTGATGATGGATATTGCAATGCTATCCGAAACATTGGCTAAAGAAGAAGGTAGATCAGCACGGCGTAATACCCTAAAAATATATCAAGATAACACCCGCAATAAGCGCATATCCATACAATTGTTGAAATAATAAAATAATATAACTTGAAATTTTAAACGTCAAATGTGAGAAATTTGTAGACATATTCTTATCATTGTCATCGCATATAATATAATTCTTCGTTCCATAAGGTTTACAAAAATATCCGTGGAAAAGTTTGAAACAGGCAATAAGTCGAATTCCACTCCTTTTATGTCGTCTTTGGTTTCAAGGAATTCAGACCCACGACCAACTCACACTCGCACAGGAGGATTTATATACGATCTGCTTCTGGAAGTTATTTTTCCAGTCATAGCCTCGGTATCCTACATTCGCTTCCCCCGACCACAGGGCTGTATTGGCTACGGACCAATTTATTTGTTGTGTTTTTTTATGACTAGTGTTTGGATTAACCCTACTGCAAGCATTTAAGCGAGGAAATATCTCTTCTACTGTAACTGTTAACGACTCCATTTCATTGTAATATTATGATGCCAACGTTTTACAACTTTCTTCGATTCGTTTATTTTGAACCAGACCTTATTCACCCAGTTACATAGGTGTGATAAATGTCCAGGCACTAGTTTAAATTACTCTATTCTGGAACTACTTGCTTAAAGATTAATAAGTTTTTAACCACAAGAGAGAAAATTTGTATTTTACAAAACTGTTGCTGTCACTGTCGCTGTTACTCTTCCGAATACTGGCACCTCAGGCTGATAATACCGATATAAAATCGTCAAAATCGAGGTCCGTAAAATGTCCGTCTGATGATGAGATTCAAATCAGGAAATTTTAACGATTCTTGGAGGATCCTTACTTTTATAAGAAGCCAATCAAATATTTTTATTGCATATAAAAATATTTTCACTAGTATCAAAATCAAATGAAAAAAATTTCTCTTAAACAGTGGCTTGGAATTATTATTTATTTTTTTTTAATAATTTTTTTTGTTACATACATAAAAATATTACAAAAAACATTTCTTTTGATAAAAAATAAAAGAGAAGGAACTATATAATTAAATAAGTAGCTTGAAGATAAACAATAATACAATTAAACAAAGGAAAAAGATATTACAATAGTATACATATATGTATGATATCAAAAAAATCCCACATAGGCATCGCCAGTTCGTGGGTATACTTAAGTTTTTTTTAACGCAGTTAAGATTATTATTCCTTACAAAGGTTGTTTTATCTACCACGGTAACTTGTAGTATCAGATAAAAATATTATATTTTGGAACTCTCCCGGCACCAGGTCCTGCCGGACTTCAAAAATTATTAATATATTTTATCTTTCACGAAATAATAAAAAAATCAAAGGCCTTGAACGGAAAATATTTTTAAAAATCACTTATATTTTAATTTTAGAAGTAGGAAGTATCAAAAATACGCCAATGCTCTGACATCTTAAAATTTTGACATCTATTTGGAACTTATAATTAACCATAACTCCGCGCCGGAGTGAGCTGTATTAAGAAAATTAAAATAAGGATTTTTTTTGTTTAAAACCGATTAACATCATATGCCGTTATAATAACAGGAAACCCAGATTGTCCCAGAGCGACCGTGCATTATTAAAAGTTAGATATCTCACTTCCTCTCAGGCGAATATTTGTGATTTTTTTTATGTTAGAAAGTAAAAGAAATAATGCTTTTAGGAATATACGAGCTTTATTCTACAGATATTTTACAAACCCGATCATAAGTGACGATTTTATTTTGTCCCAATTTGTGACGCAATAAACACTTAAAATAAAATTGTGTAAATGTGATAATAAACAAAAATTTTAACAAAACAAAAAACGACTTCAAAAAATGCACTAAAAAGTAAAAAAATAATTTCGTATTCTTCTACAACTTCATAATCAACTTACTTTTTCTAATCATCAATATGTAGGTACGATTGTTACTTTTGGAGTCGGTGTCAGTCAAGGTAGGTTTGTAACTACATACATAGTTATAGGTGAGGTGTGCTTGTATCGCACAAGCGACTTGACGAGGCGAAAGGCGAGAGCGGAGCCGCGGCGGCGCGGGGAGCTGTCAAGTGAATCCGCCGGGCCGGGTACCTTTGCTGACACCGACTCCAAAAATAACAATCGTACCTACATATTGATGATTAGAAAAAGTAAGTTGATTATGAAGTTGTAGAAGAATACGAAATTATTTTTTTACTTTTTAGTGCATTTTTTGAAGTCGTTTTTTGTTTTGTTAAAATTTTTGTTTATTTTTTGATTTTTAGTGAATCTGAAGTACACTAACTAATTTGTCTGAATATGGGTAAACCTACTAAACGTACTGCTCATATGAGACAGACATAATTTGACCATAGCGACGTTAAGGTCAAATTAAGAGATTCGGCCGAGTTTCGTTAATTTGTCATGGATCCGATAATCAGAACCTAACCAAACTCTCATCAAATTACCCTTGAAGTACATCCTTTCCAATAAAAAAAGAATCATCGAAATCGGTTGGCGTGATATTGAGTTATTCGTCCATTTGTCGCGCACATACTTATGCAAATTCAAGACTTATATGGTTTTCTCATGGATGCTATTGTCGGAACTGGACCAAAATAAAATGGGACCACACGGGAAGCATCAGCTTTCAAATAAAAAAAGAATCATCAATATCGGTTCACCCAGTCAAAAGTTCTGAGGTAACAAACATAAAAAAAAAATACAGTCGAATTGAGAACCTCCTCCTTTTTGAAGTCGTTTAAAAAGCGAAGTGACAGTTTTATTAGATTTTTTTTAAGAAAAGGAATCTGTATTTAAAATTTTAAGTTTATTCCGTTTTAAGTACTTTAATTCGAATATTCGCAGGAATGTATTTTTAAGTCGACATAGTCCAGCGGTAAGGCTCTTGAAGGTCGCGGGATCGATTCCCGGCGTGGCAAATAAATTTTATTTGATTCATTTGTGTTATTTCACAATTTATTCATTTAAAATAATATATAGTATATTTGCGGCACGTTCCAGAGTGGAAGAGACTCTCAGTATCGCCCTGGTGTAAGACCACCATTCAGAATTGAAACGTTGCTTGAAATGGCTTTAGCCGTGTTTGGTGACCAGATCTGAATAGCCAGGTACTATCCCCACCTTCTTCTTCCCTATCTCCTTCCCCTCCCCACTGTTTTCAGCCTCACAACATACCCCAATTGGGGATGCCATAGTCCCACTGGCTCCAGACGAAAGCAGTTGGGACTCTTGTGCGGTATTCATGTTTAAAAAAATACCAATTTATATTTCCAATATCAAAATTCTAATATTTTGAAATAAAAATGTTGATTTCTGATAAACACATCGGAAAGATTATTATATCTAGATTTTAGTACAATTTTTTTTTTGCAAAACGGTTAAAAAATGACCAATAAAAAGGAACAATTAAAATGCATGGGAAAAACCGGGAATTTCGCGCGCAAACTTTGACCGGTAAAATTCATAGATATTATTATTTTTACATAGATTGCAAACGCGAAGTTTTCAGACAAGGCTTTAAACACGGAGGTTAAAATAATATGTAGAAACTATGGACGACTGCAGGCGACATTCAAAACATAATGACTTTCGGTACTTTAAACCGCGCGTCATTTAAAATGCGCAGTTCGACGTTGCATTGTGGAAATTCAATAAACATTGTCAATATGAAAAAACCGTTGTTATTTCCAGTCTATTTCTAGTTTTATAAAGCATTAAATATTGTAAGCACTTAAAGTGAGTTCGGATCAAAAACTTTTATTGTAGGCAAAGTAAACAAAATAATTAGTGTCCGACCGAAACACGACTTTCTACCGAAACCGAAAGACAAACTTTTTTAGACATTTTCGTTATTTGTTTTTGGGGTGTCCGAAACGTTGGCTAAAGAAGGAGGTAGAGCAAAACATGGCATAACACCCCAAAAACAATTATCGAAAATACTTTTGACCGTGAAAATCTTAAAACGTGTTTTTTTAATGTTTACTTAAATTTGGCTTCTGTTTACCACCCACGCCTTTCATAACAAAAAATTTAAAAAAAAAATAATTGAAGTGTGTAAATTTTTTATTTTTTATGTAACTGCTATAAAACAAACAAAAATTATAAAAAATAACAAAACATATTAACTACTTCTTGGAACATAAATTTGTAATAATCAACACTTTTCATTGTAAAGGAAGGACCTCTTAAATTGAGTATTTTAATTTTAGTGCGTTTACGAACACAACATTCTTATTTCACTTGTTAAATAAAATAAAAAAATAATAATGTAGGTCTTTGAAATAATAATTATTTATTTTTTTGATATTGCTGCTATAAATTAAACAAAAAATATTAAATTCTGAAAAATGTTAACTATTTCTCTGAATAATTTTTTTTCAATATTCTTACATTATATGTAAAGGTAGGACCTCATTAATTGAGTATTTTGATTTTATGGGACTGAAGTAATACCAAAAACAAACACTCATCTAATCACTATGCGCGAGAAATTATAAAATACACATAAAATCAAACATAATCACGCCGGACCGGCCGGCGAACTCAGCTGATGATGGTGGGTGGATGAATTCACCCGAAGTCAGCCGAACGACAATTCAGCCGCGCGAAAATTCACGGACGGCAGAGTTTCGGTGCGGCCAAGGGTTCGGCAGATTTTCTTCTTTAGATTCAGGTATTTTGGACTAGGACTTGATCTGGACATCTATACAAAAGTTAAAGAATTCCACCAGAACTCCTTCGCCTAACTAATACGGACGACACATCTCATTATTAGTTTCAGGTAATGAGCCTGGATCTGGATGAGTTCTGGATCTCTGCTGATTCAAGACCGTGCGACGTCTTACGTAGGGCTAGATGTGGAACTTTTTTTTTTACAATAGCTCCACACTGGAGATCCTGAAGAAAATATTTTCTCTCAGGGCCTACGTCATCTTTGGGATGCTGTGTGGAGGGTATTTTAAAGGAAATGAGGTAGAGGAAGTTCTGTGAAGGACAAGGTATGAGGGGTGGGTAGGAATCTGGGGGTCATTGGGTCCAGGAGTGACGGACGTATAAATACACCCCTCCTAGTACAATGCAAGTCGACGTTCCAAAAGAGTTCTGTTTGAGGGGTTGCAAGGTCTAACCAAGGTTTATAAGAGATACACCCGCCACCAAGACCCGGACAAACCTTACCGCATGAACCCGTAAGTCACCAAATGTACGAACCACTTGGGAAGACATATGGCAGAGGTGTTGGTTATCCAATAAATGGTTCCCGGGGCGGCGGTACCCATACCCGCCTCCTAAATTGTAATATCCTTCGGTAGGATACGGAGACCCGCCCACTGATAAGCTGGTTTATCAGACTTCTCTTCAAGACTTCTACGATCTTGTCTACTAACGCAGACAACTCTTAGGTGAGAGAGCGAGTATTCGATCTCACGTGGTTTGGTCTCGTTACGATTTTAAATTTCATTCCATCAAGAGCTATGAAAAAAGTTTTTTTGGCTATGACTACAAATTTTTACAGATCCACTTTCTATTTTTTTAACAGTGGAAAAGCAAACAAGCTGTCTTACGCTTTATCCCAAATTTTCCAATTGTTCAACAAGGAAAAAATATTGAAAAAGAATGTTGAAATACAGGATAAGCCCGAAAGTAACCACTATTGTTACTTTATCTTGGTGTGCGGAATTTGAGATTCATGGAAGTATTTATGTTCATTTTCCATCTTAACTCGGAGATTCTTGGTCCAACCCTGTTACAAGATCCGGGTGGAAAATATTTTTCTACTCTAAATGTCTCCGGGTTTAATTTGAATTTGAATAAATATGCAAAATAGTGAAACTACTATAACATTAGTGCCTATCTGAATCATGGAAAAACATCTGAATTCTAACAATTAGTTCAATAAAAATACGAGCTAAACGAATTTAGAAATATGCTAAAAAATTAATAACACTGGCCAACGAAGGAAACCTAAATAAACTAGAAATATAGAAAAAAAATATTTGAAGATAATATCATTACTACGAAAAGTCCCGAAAAGACAGAGATCCTGAGTTCGATTCCCAGAAGCTTTATATTTTTTTATTATTCTAATTCATGGTTTGTTTATGTTTAACAGTAAGTATTGTCTTCTTCTTTAATAATTAAATAAGATGAAATAAAACAATAACTTAACAAATAACCACCAAATTTTATTTATTTTATTGATACCGATCGGTTTTACAAATCAAAGCACCGGTGCTAATATTATATCTACACAAAAATGGTCATGGCAACAGACAACAGATTACATAATTTAGAAGCACTAGATATAAAGAAATCAGTTAAAACTAAAAATCAAATTCAATAATCAATTAAATGTGTCCGGTAGCCCTATATTAGGGAATTTTCCCATAATCTCGTAAAATCCCCATCATCCTGCTATGAGATATATGCCTACTAAGAAAAGGCAAATAATCAATCAAAGGAAAAAAAGAGACCGTTATAAATATAAATAACCAAATGCTAAAATATTTTATGGAAAAAATTGTTTGTAATAATAATATACATATTTATGAAACCAGAAATTGATACTGGAAACTTAAAAGGGTGTAAGTGCCATTTAAAAAAGGAGGTGGATGGGAATTTTAAATACGCTCAAACATTCAAATAAAACCCTTTTTTTATTTTTATGCCAGCCGACGAATGTCTCCATCCCTCCCACTGTGTTGATTTGGCATAAAAATAAAACAGTTTTTTTTTCTTCAGCGTACTTTAAATTCCCGTCTACCTCCTTTTTTGTAAATGGCACTTACACCCTTTTAAGTTTCCGGTATTCGTAGATAGAATTAGAGTGCAGCTTATGAGAAAAACAGAGTCGCCGAACTGCTTAATTTATAGAGCACTAAAAATGTATGAGATGCATGAAATCTGAAGAATTACTTATATGTTGGATACGCGCCATAAATATATTTGGATCCATTTTCTTAATCAATTAATAATTTATGCTATGAGACCATGAGGGCGCCATCTATGGTTTTTGTATTGTATTGAATTTACCTATGTGACTTGAAATTCAGTATATTCATGCGTTTCCTTACCTCTGTGAATCAGGCAATTACTTCCGACGGGAGTGTAAGTCAAAGCCAAGAGATGTCTCTCCTAGTCAGTCATAAGAATAATTCATCCCATAATTGAATTATTGTTGTACAAGATTTTTTGGCACGTATTATTAATATGCAAATTTATTCATTGTTGAAACTTCCTTGCTGTGCGAAACATCTGTTAAGATTATGCAATACCGCCTTGATATTTTTTAATGAAAAGAAGTGTCTTTTGTGTTGGACATCGTGGATGAGCTGCATTCTCTGAGTGAGTATTGTTTGTTTTCACTTTGGAATTTGGAATTGCTGGGTCAACTGTTTTTGTGCCACATAGGGAAGAATTCAATTTTCGTTAATTTTACATAGGGTAGTCATCCCCTCGTGTCAGGGGCTATTTACACGCCCCTACATATGTATAATCCTATTTTTAATATTATAAAGGCGAAAGTTTGTATGGATGTTTGTTACTCTTTCAGGCAAAAAATTCAGAATGGACTTTTAAAAATTCTTTCACTAATAGAAAGCTACGTTATTGGCTGTATATATTATAAGTCCGGCGTTATGAAATTATTTATTATTCGTTTACTGTCCAGACTGAAAGAAAAGCGTTACTTGTAACTATAAGTAGTTATTTGACATGCGCTGTCATTTTGTTATTTGTTTAGGTTACTACGGAAATCCCTTTGATAGTTAAAATTCAAATATGTATTGTACAAAATGCTAATCTACGCTAATATTATGTCTATAGATACTAATATTATAAATGCGAAACTGCGTGTGTTTGATTGTGTGAGAGGAATGGGGATAGGGAAGATGAAGGAGGCGGAGTGGGAACCCCCTAATTATATGCGAGCGAAGCGGGGGGCATAAGCTAGTATGTATTATAAAATGTTATCCTAAATGTGATTAATATTTTAAACAATGATATGTAACCAAGTACCTACGTATCAATTTATATTCGCAAATCGTAAACTGACACAATAAATAATTTCGCCACGAAGCGGTCGACAGTCGGCAATCGGCAATCGATTTCCACCCAACTGTGTCTTGGCACTCAAAGCGTCCATTCGTACACACTTGTTACAATTTATGTGCTTTTGTTCGATAAGTAGTACAATAAAATATAGACTCAGAGATTATACGCATTATTTTCAATGCATATATTTTGGTCTAAAAGGAATTGGCTTTCTAACATGCGAACTCGCCTTTTTTATTCTCCGTTGGCGTCATACTCGTACATTCATTCCGAACGTACATTCACTTGTCCTACGTTCGTTATACTCATCTATTATTCCGACTCAAGTATTTGCTTCACTTGCATTCCATATCTTTCTGGGATGTTCCCGACTTTTTAAACGACTTCAAAAAGGAGGAGGTTATCAATTCGACTGCATTTTTTTTTTTTTATGTTGGTTACCTCAGAACTTTCGACTGGGTGAACCAATATTGATGATTCTTTTTTATTTGAAAGCTGGTGCCTTCCGTGTAGTCCCTTTTTAATTTGGTTCAGTTACGACAATGGTATCCAGGAGAAAACCATATAAGTCTTAAATTTGCATTAAGTATGTGCGCGACAAACGGACGAATAACTCAATATCACGCCAACCGATTTCGATGATTCTTTTTTTATTGGAAAGGATGAACTTCAAGGGTAGTTTGATAAGGATTTAGTTAGGTTCGGATTATTGGATCCATGACAAAGTAACGGAATTCTTCAATTCTTAGGAGCAAATTAACGGTACTTGGCCGAATCTCTTATTTGACCCTAACGTCGTTATGGTCAAATTATGTCTGTCTCATATGAGCAGCACGTTTAGAAGGTCTACCCATATTCAGACAAATTAATTGACAATGTACTTCAGATTCACTAAAAATCAAAAAATAAACTAAAATTTTAACAAAACAAAAAAACGACTTCAAAAAATGCACTAAAAAGTAAAAAAAAATAATTTCGAATTCTTCTACAACTTCGTAATCAACTTACTTTTTCTACTCATCAACATGTAGGTACGATTGTTATTTTTGGAGTCGATGTCAGCAAAGGTAGGGTACCCGGCCCGGCGTGTTCACTTGGCTCCCCTCACGCCGCGGCCCCGCTCTCGCCTCTCGCCTCGTCAAGTCGCTCGTGCGACACAAGCACAACTCACCTATAACTATGTTTGTAGTTACAAACCTACCTTGGCTGACACCGACTCCAAAAATAACAATCGTACCTACATTTTGATGAGTAGAAAAAGTAAGTTGATACGAAATTATTTTTTTACTTTTTAGTGCATTTTTTTAAGTCGTTTTTTTGGTTTGTTAAAATTTTAGTTTTTCAGACAAATGCTCTCACGAGCCTCGGATGGATTCAAGTTTTATTGGATTAAAGTGAGACTGAAGTTATTCTTTGAGGATTCATTTATTTGCCAAAAACAACCGCTCTATCCAGTCAGTTTTACCAAGAGCACGTGTGTTAGCATCCCCTGTACAAATTACCATCAAAATGTAGGAATATTTCGAATGATTAGATTCATTTTTCAATCTATCAATAATCGAAAAGAAGCATTAAAAAGTTTTTTTTTTCACAAAACACACACCCCACTAAAAAACAGTTATCAGGAAAACAGGAGTTCGTGTAGGCCCTTTCACGCTGGGAGCGTTCACACACATACATAAATCACTCCGAATGGCTTTGTTCGAAGCCAAATCCAGCCACAATTGTACATGAAATGACGCAGTTGCGTGAAATAATTAAATTATCATCTTCGAACTTACCGTATACTAAGACCCTGAAAGTAAGAACCCGGTTAAATATATCCTAACTAAATACACACCCCAATCCTGTCGTATCTGGCGTAGAGCTTTCACATATGTTGATGAACTAGCTGGTTCCCAAGCAATTGTTTCTTCCTGCGTGTCTTTCTTTTCCCATTCGTCCCGTTCCCCTTCCGCCGCCCCTTCCTCTCCGCGTTCCCTTCCCCTATCGTGTTCCCACTCCGATTTCTCCACCTTCCCCCTCCCAACTCCACTCCCCCCACGAGTTCCCCTCCCCCTCCCGCATTCCATACATTCAGTTTTCAAACAGCTCGCGTGCCACTTTTTGCAATTTTTTTATACAAATTTCATAATGCCAGATTTCATGTAGTTTAATACAAAACTTGTCCTGACAATAACGAACACAAAAAAATAATTATCCAATTTGGTGCAGTCGTTCGGAAGTTACGCGCGTACATACATTTCGGCGATTCATTTTTAACTACTTCGCCTTAAATAAAATTTACTGCACATATATCACCAAGACAAAGATTTGTTTTGCTTTTCGTCTGATGTTATCAATAACTCGCTTTTGCAAGCGACCATAAACGTATTATAAATATAACATATTAATGTTTATAATTTCATAACGCCAGAGCTTACCATTATATATAGCCTATTTGTTATTATGTATATTATTGTAAAGTTTCATAAAAATCCATTCAGTAGTTTTTGCATGAAAGTATAACAAACACACAAATACGTACATCCATACAAACTTTCGCATTTATAATATTAGTAAGATAAGATATTCAAAATTCAAAGTCCCGCAATAGTAAATATAGACATACTTGCCATAAAATGATGACTGATGACATTACTCTCTTCAAACTTATCATGTACCTACTAAGTCCCTACTAGTAAGAACCTGGTTAAATACAACTTAAGTTTATGCACCAAAACGTAATTTTTCATCTAACAAAACACACCCCAATAAAACAGTTACCAGGAAAACAGGAGTTCGCACCGGCCATATCACGCGTGAAACGTTCACATACATACATGAATTCCAAGTGGCAATAGTTCGACGCCATACAATCCGGGCTCCTAACAAGACCCCGACTTTCCTTGTAATTTAATGGCGCTTCGGGGACGTTTATCAAGTTAAGCCGAGCGTACCAGGGACCCAGGAGTAGCAGGAGGGAGGGTCAAAATTTTGACCATTCATCAAACGGCTAGGAGCCATTACCGGGCCGATTCACCTCGTTCAATTGTAAATGAGGATCAACTATTCCGTGTAAGGCGTGTATTGGAATGGCAGGAAATTCTCGTAATACAGATCTGGAGGCAATATATTTTTAGTAGGTACCAACTAGACATTATAATATTCGGTATATGGGCTACTATTATATACCAACCCGGCTTTACCCGTGATTTAAATCCCGATTTACATTAATAATTTCTGACCATCAACACTGAAATACGCTGAAACTAAGTTTTTTCTCGAACCACAAATAAATACGTATGATTTTGGACTTTGTTTTGGGGTGTTATGCGCGCTATATCCTTCTTAAGGCCAACGATTTATAGACAGCGTTACAGTATCCATCATCGAGGCCGACACAAATAAACAAGTCAATTTTCAGTGGTTTCCCGAATTATTGACAAACATTGACGCAATATGGTATTTAGGGTGTGATATTTGAAATCGTCATTCAAGCTCTATACGTCATAAAATAAAAATTATAAACGTCACGTACGTTATAATCTACGCATTCGAAGATGGCGCCAATTAAATTATTTTAGGTTTTTAATACTGAGGTGAATTAATTGTTTGCGCCCGTACATATTTAATATGAATATAGATAAATAGTTTTGTCCATAAAAAACCCAAAGCTTTATTGGATTGAATCACCGACACAAAATAGAAATTTTCAGCCTCTCTTGAAAGATTTGGATTTGTTTATGGACAAAACTATTTATTGATATTCATATTAATTAAATATGTACGGGCGCAAACAATTAATTTACCTCAATATTTTAAAGTGTAACGTGCAAAAATATTAACAACCTAAAATAATTTAATTGGGGCGTAGATGCGTAGATTATAACGTATGTGACGTTTAACCTTAACGAAAAGACGTTGCATAATAAAAATAGTCAAATATTTTTCTGTTTTATTTCTAACGATGAACTTATCTATTTTCTTCACTATTTGAGAAAAACAATTAAATGGTCAAAGAAACACTACTTTTTTAGAAAATAAACAGATCAATTTGGATTTTTTTACGTTAGCTCCACACAGGAAGCCCCCGAGGAAAATAATTCTCCTCAGGGCTTACGTAAACTTTGCTCCGTGGTCTGGGAAGGAAAAATATATGAAGGGGAGGGTAGCAATCTGGGGGTCAATGTATCCAGGAGTAACGGACGTATGAATCCATCCTTTCCTTCTGCGGTGCAAGGCGATGTACTGAGAGAGTCCTTCTGCAGAGGTCAAAGGGTCTCCCCCAACAAGTCTCTCTAGATCTGCATGTCGTGCAGTTGGTGAGAACACGCATTCGCCGCCAAGATCCGGACTAGCCTTACCCCATGAACCCAGGAACCCCTGCTAAGTCACCAAATGTAGCGAACCACTTGTAATTGATTCATTTTTGTTATATTTCACAAATTATTCATCTAAAATAATATATATTTGTAGACGTTCCAGAGTGGAAGTTACTCTGAGCATCACCCAGGTGTAAGATGACTAACATCCAGAATTGAAACGTGTTGAGTGACCTGATCTGAATAGCCAGGTACTTCCCAACCTTCTGCTCCTCAATCTTCTTCCCCTTAATAGACTCTCCCATCTTAACAGACGGATTGCAATCCTTAGAGCATAGGCGTCGGGTGGGAATGCTATCCTTGTTCTACCGGTATTACAATGGAAGATGCTTCGAGGAATTAGCGTCATTGATCCCTTCGGCACCGGTGCATAGTCGGGAAATACGCCAAACGCGTGCCCAACATTTTTACACGGTTGACATTTGTCACATGAGAACGGGTCGCTTCTTCGCCTCGTTTGTAGAATGATTTGTCAACAGCTCGGTTGCAGAATGATTTGTCGGCCTTTGTGTTTTCTCCTTCCCACAAAATGGATCTTTCAAGACCAATGTTCATTCCTTCCTTTCCTTAAAAAGACCCTCCACACAGCATCCCAGATGACACAGGCCCTGAGGGAAATTATTTTCCTCAAGGCCTCCCGTGTGGAATTAATGTAAAAAAAAACAAAAAAAACTACCTCCAGCTACACAACGTACCCCAATTGAGGATGTCATAGTCTCACTGGCCGCAAACGGGAGCATTTGGGACTCCTGTGCGGTAATAACATAAAAAAATAAAAAGATATTCTATTTCCATAATGTGGCGAAAATTTAAAAACCTTCTTTTTAATACTTTTCGCAAAGAAAATTTAGTCTAATAGTATTTAACAATTCATAGAACTTCAAAATTAATTTTCAAGGTCTGTGAAAGTCGTATTGAAGTTCTGTGGTTATATCATTGGGCCAGTTGCTTCACAAATCTGAAATAATAGCAGAACTTGAATAGATCTTTCACAGAACTTGAAAATTAACTTTGAAATTTGATTACATGTCCAAATTTTATGAAACAACCAGCCCTTTATATTATTACTAGCTGACCCGACGAACTTCGTACCGCCTCAGAATCAATAACCGTTGAATTAAATTAAATTTTTTATTAAGTTAAAAATTACACAACGAACAATTATCGATGCCCAACTGTCCGTGTTTTGTTTTTGTCAGTAACAGAGATGGCGTTGTGTACAGATTTATATTTTTGTGGTTTTCTTACTTTTCCACTTACTTACGGGAATTTTTGAAAGGAAGCGGGTAGGGGTGCCGCCGCCCCGGGAACCGTTTATTGGATATCCAAGATCTCTGCCATAGGTCACCCCAAGTGGTTCGCTACGTTTGGTGATTTAGCAGGGGGCCCGCGTTCATGGGGTGACTTTTGTGCGGGGCTTGGTGGCGGATGCGTCTGCCCACATGCTGCGTGGCGGCCGGATCGAGATAGATTGGTTGAGGGAGACCTTTTGACCTTTCCAGCCGGATTCTCTCAACCAATGGGTCGAAAGGTCTAGGTAAAAGGTCAATTCCGGTCAAATCAATAGCCTTGCACCGCAGTTGGAGGGATGGATTCACTCCCGGATACATTGACCTCCAGATTCCTACCCACCCCTCATCACTTTTTCCTATTCTACCCTTCCTTAAAAGACCCTCTGCAAAGCATCCCCTAAGTTGACATAGATCATGAGTGGAGCTTACGTAAAAAAAATGCGGTTCATTACAGAGATTTATTGTTATTGTATTTTTCTTTGGAGAGGTGCAGAGACATACGTTCACCGTTTGTCTCATTTTCGACTATTGACATTTAGTATGTAAGAAAGAGGGGCAGCATTATATGATTAAGAACAAAAGAGAAACAATTAGCGCATTGACATTTGACGTTTTTGAATTTTTGGAATTCACGCACAGTTAAATATTATACCTATTACAATATTGCTGCAGTTCTTTCAAAATATGAGAACTCGTTCCATACAAAATGTATGAAAAAGATACTTTTCTTCATAACTTTCTTTTTCGTGAATTTTTGCGATGTTTTAATAGTTATTATGTTATCCGGGGTGGAGACAAATCTAACAAATCAAAGATCATCATAAATTGTGTAACTAACCCGACTTTGTTTTATATATTAAAAAGATAGTGTAACTAACAAGTAACATTGAGGAGTTACAACTTTTGCTGAATCAAGTAGTGAAGACTTGTGAGAATTTTGGGCTAGAACTGAATATAAATAAAACAAAATACATGCTCATAAGCAAAAATAACGCATTGGATGAACATCTTTATATTGCTGGAACAAAACTGGAGAAGGTACAAAGTATTGTATACTTGGGCTGCAATGTAAATGATAGATGGGATCCTTCAGTTGAAATCAAATGCCGCATTGAGCAAGCTCGTGCAACCTTCATCCGCATGAAAAAAATGTTCTGCAGTCATGATCTCAACCTTGGCTTACGAATGCGAATGGTCAGATGCTACGTATTTTCAATATTATTTTATGGAATGGAAGCATGGACGCTTACTGAAGAATTAATTAGGCGACTTGAGGCATTCGAGATGTGGATCTACAGAAGAATACTTAAAATAAGCTGGATGGACAGGGTCACAAATGAAGATGTTATGGTTCGGATGAATAAAGAAAAGGAAGTTATTAAAACCATAAAAATCCGAAAACTTCAATATCTTGGACACGTGATGAGACATCCAGAGAAGTATGAGATCCTGCATCTCATAATGCAGGGAAAGATTGCCGGAAGACGGGGCCCTGGAAGAAGGAGAACCTCATGGCTGAAAAACCTGAGACAGTGGTTTGGGCAGTCTACCGTGGAGCTGTTCCGGGCCGCAGTAAACAAAGTCCGCATAGCCAACATGATAGCCAACGTCCGTTGAACGGACAAGGCACAACAAGAAGAAGAAGTAAAACACTGCATCAAAGTAAACCCACTTTGAAAGCAAATAAAAATATTTCCATCAACTTGATATTAGGAAATAACATGTGAGGATGACGTGGCGGGATTTTTGAGAACACCAATAAGCATTAAAGTTTATTCTTCATAAATACTGACATAACCTAGTCTTGAATAGAATAAAATATCAGGACAAAAGCAGCACAGCTGGCGTATGTCGTCAATTTCATTCCAACCGAAAACACAACATTCTTTTTTACGGTCATAAAAATGAACATAGTTCGTCTTGACTCGTGAAGGTGATATTCAATGTGTATATGAGTATGAAGGAGTTCTCTGGATTTAAACATAATATTTTCTAATATAATTTTTTTTGAAGTAAAATTTCTTTACGCACGCTCGACTTGGGGGTAAGCTGTTGATGCATTTCGAAAAGTGGTGATTGTTACGAAAAGTGGTGATTGTTACGAAAAATGTCATGCAAACGGTGATCGATTACTAGGCGAACGGTCGGGCCTTTACGCACGCTTTTGGGAAGTTATAAAGATAAGGGTGGTCACCCCAAGATCGTAGGTCACCCCAAGGTCGTAGGTCACCCCATGGTCGTAGGTCACCCCAAGGTCGTAGGTCACCCCATGGTCATATTTCAACCCAATGTCATATATCACCCCTAGGTCGTAGGTCACCCCGTTCACTACGTTTGATAACTTAGCAGGGATACCTGGGTTCATTGGGCGAGGTTTGTCTTTTAGTTTTACTTCAGTCGTGTGATCTAAAACACACTCTTTTTTTTTTTAAAGAAAGACAAACATTTCCGAGTTACGAATAACCCGACAATATTTGAAAATCTCCTACTACCACTACAGTAAGCCGAAAATGTTGCTTGAGTCGTAATGGAGGACTTAGCCAGCCGAGGAATCGAACTCGGAACGCCTGGGTGGGACCCAAACGCGATGCCCATTCAACCACTGACCGGTCATATACAGGGTGTTAAGAAACGTACTTGACTTACTTTAACCAGTGATTTCTGACATTATTTGGAGTAAAAAATGTAAATGAAATTTTGGTCTCCGGTGACTTTTTTTGACGACTTTTTTTTTTTTTCAAAATTTTTTTCTAAAAATCAAACAAAAAAAAAAATTCTTCCGCATGTCGTCACTGGTCACTCAGCCGGGTATCCGACGAACCCCTTACCCAGTCTCCAACTGTTCAACAACTACCATTTTTTCATGTTTTTGTAGAAAAAAAAAAAAAAAAACATTAAAAATGTCACCGGAGACCGAAAGTTCATTTACATTTTTTACTCCAAATAATGTCAGGAATCACTGGTTAAAATAAGTCAAGTACGTCCCTTAACACCCTGTATAATAAGGTGGTCCAGGCCTACATAGTAAATTTTATTTTTTCAAATATAGATGTAGCCACCCATTTTATTTGTTACACCTATCATTCCTATTATGTGTAAAAAATGTCAACCCCCTATATTATATACAAGGGGGTGCTCATCGAGTTAGATGTTTCTGGCAAAAGTTCTGGATTTTAAGTAAAACACGTAATTTAAGGTTTATTAATATTACAAGTATTTTAGTCAAATAAGTATAAAACGTATTTAAATTTTAACAAAATTTGGTAACAAAGCAATAATTAACATAATATTAGTCGCAATCTTTCAAAACCATGTTTGTTAACTCCTTTTTTAATGTTTCAGTAGAAACGATTTTTCTGTTTTGTTCAACGATGTGAAGTAAAAATTGCTTTTGTTAGTATCGTGTCTAGTGAGTATCGTGTTGTAATCTTCAAATAGTTTAACACCTCTCTCCGCTGTATCATTAACAACACGCAAATTTTTGACTCAGCTTTTGCCTTGAAGGTAATCAACATTGTTAATCCAAGTCTCAGGAGGTAATTACAAGAGTCCTTGACATCAAGAACTAAGAGCGTTTTCAACGTTGTTTGTGTTGCAAAAGCTTCTAATGTAACCTCTAAGGCAAGCTTAGCAGAATCACCTCGTAGATACTGAACGATTACTGCCATCAAATTTTATTTTTTGAACAATGGCCTGTTTCTCAGTGTCAGACAGCTTCTCAGTAAATAAGGTAAATGCGACTAGTTCATCTGACAAATACCATAAGTAACGCTCTAAGACACCCCTAGCTGCTATACTGATTTCAGAATCAATGACTTCGTACAATTTTAAGCTATTCCAAAGTAATAAGTTATTTACTGGTGCATCTGCTGCCAAAGACGATTTTCGATTCGATTCAAACTTTTGTGTAGATGATAACTTACAAATCGAACAATTTGTTTTTCTTCTCTCTTGATTAGTTTAAATCTTGTTATGATCAAGTGCACTGGTAACGTATTGTGTAAATATGTCACTTGTAGACAACTCAACGCACTACAAACTCATCTTTGGACTTATCCTCTAATATGCTAGCATTACTTGAAGTGCTACTGAAGCTGCACTCAAGTTCTAACTCTTGTCTCGACACCACCGAAGATGAAGCATTACTTTCAGCAGCCATTTCTTTCAATTCTTCAGATCTTTGTTTCCGTTTTAGAGAACTTTCTTTGACCTTTTCTAGTTTCTTGTCAATTGAGGTCATAATCAACTTACGTTCTCATCTTTGATCGATGAGAAACACTCTGTCTTCCGTAATTTTTTATCAAATTCAAAGCGCTTGAATGGGCAATATCAAAAAGTTTGTCTAGTTCTTTTTTAAACAAATACTCTCCTTTTCTTCGTGCTTCAGAATTTCTTCCTCTATTTTTATTTAATAGCAGCCAGTTCTTAAAAAACTTAATCAGTTTTTCAATGTAGTGATTTTGTTGTCTGGTCGGAATACTAGATTTACTCCATACTTTTATAAGTTCTTGAATAAGTACATGCGCGGAATCTATCACATTTTTGGAATCATTTAATATGTAGTGATAACGAAATAAAACTTGCCGAAGAGTAGGATGTTGGTTAAGCCTTATCAATGGCTCATTATCTCGAACCCCAAGTAGAAAAATTTCGTATTTTTTTCGAGTAGATGAACACATTTTACTACACTGATTCACTTCACAGTCTACTAAATAAGTATCAAATACTGTTCAAATTTGTCTATAAAACTCTTTAGAAGTTTATTTTAATATTTATTTAATAGTTTAACACACGAAACTGGCCTGTAGCAAAAAGTAAAAATTAAGCATTTTACAAAAAAATTCAAAAACAACACTCGATTGAGCACCCCTTTCTACTTGAGCTATCTCGCTGAAATTTTACTATGTTATTTCTATGAATACGTGTAACAAATTCACGGGGTGGCCAAATGAAAAATAATGAAAAAAAATTTTTGGACCACCTTACTGTATAATGAAACATTTTCTAATGTAATATAATACAGCTATCAACCACTTGCTTGTCGACACGTTTTGCTTTTATTGTTACTTCTTATGGGAGGTGTTGTCGTTTCCTTAAAAAAATAATTAATAAAAAATTAACATCGGAAACATTGGTTTAATAGAGGTGAACATTTAAAATTTTCTATGGTTAAATTTTAGATTTGAATTTAAAGCGTGTAGTTTTCTCATTTTAACACCGTTAAGGGCCCGCAATCCGAATTTCTACCAATTTCTTACATATTTCCCTTAAACATGGTTAGTTTTAAAGCTATTAAAAAATATATATGTTATTCTTGAAGATAATATCTAGACATTGCTCGCGCCGAAACGCAAATCATGTAAAATTCCTTCGATAGAAAAAACTCGCAAAGTATGCTCAAAAATTATTATAAACACGTTTTTTTCAGTTATTTTACAAGTTATATGAAAAAATTCACAGTGTTTCTTTAAATGCTGTTTAAGATAATGCCCGCGAGATTTTTGCTCTATTTTAAACGAGTCGTGTTTTATTAAAAATTTTTTCAATTTTCGCATCGATTTTGTCGTTGTAAATATTAGCGCTCTCCTCTAACATTCGTAATTTCGTATCTCTCCATCTTCTTCTTTTCCAGCCCTGTTGCAGAGCCTTAAGATCTTATTTATCACCATGACAGTAAAGGAGATACAACGATTTATACGAGACATGTGAGCTGGGTCAAATTTGCTATCCTGTTTTTATTATTTTTTTACATTAGCTCCACACAGGAGGCCCTGGGGAAAATAATTTCCCATAGGGCATATGTCATCTTTGGAGATGCTGTATGGAGGACCTTTGTAGAAAAGGAAGTTGTGGGAAGAAAAAGGGTATTAGGGGAGGGTAGGAAACTAAGTGTCAGTGTGTCCAGGAGTGATGGACGTAAGAATTAACCCGTCCCACTTCGGTGCAAGGCGATATTCCGAGAGAGTTCAGCTGGAGAAGCCAAAGGGACTCCCTCGACCATTCTCTCCCAATCCGGCTTGCCATGCAACTGATGGCAGACGCATCCGCCGCCAAGACCTGGACATACCTCACCCGATGAATCCGGGTACCCCTGCTAAGTCACCAAACGTAGCGAACCACTTGGAGTGACCTATGGCAGAGGTGTTCGTTATCTAATATTCGTTTTCGTTCGGTGGTTCCCATACCCGCCTCCCAAATTGATTACACGGGTTTTAAAGACACGGGTTTTCTGCCATTAAAACAAAGAAAACCAAAAAAAGAATAACGATCAGACATAAGATGGTGGAATACCGAGAACCTAGTGACTTCACATTATTTATGTAGCTTATATATACTCGTATATGGTTGAATAAAAAATATGCTAGAGCATCGGTAAGAATATAATAGTTGTATTACACATGCAAGGGTTCATGTGAAAAATAAAAAGTGGTCGCGATACATTGATAAGGACATCGTATCCGGTAACTTTTATCAGGGGTGACCAATTCGAATCTTTAGGTGGGTCAAAAATATTACTGAGCTAAGGGACCACTACCGTTAATTTTTATCCGTATTTAGGTGTCCAAAAATGCGGGTTTAGGTAAATCGACCGAATTGCAATTTTTCGAAATCAATTTTTCGAAACGCAATATTTTGAACTTCAATTTTTCGAAAACATATTTTTTTAACATCAATTGACCGAAACTCTAGTTTTTCGAATTGATATAATTATGTTTACAGTATGTACAAGAGTATTTTATTATAGGATGGACAATATCAATTAACCTAACCTAATCTAACCTAATCTAACCTAACTAACAGTATCTCGTTAGACTTGTGCCGCAAATGTACTAAATATATAGAAATGCAAATAATACCAGTATGGTCTTGTATAAGATTCTTATCGTACGAACAGACCGAGTATGAATATCTTATAGTGTTGGCCTGAAATAAACTGAAGCCTGGAATAAACTCCCTCGTGAACCACAACTCGACCGATAATACAGCAAAACTCATATCTCCATAAACTTATATCCGCATAAATAAATTTAAAAAAGTGCGCTGTTGTGGATACTTAAAATGCAAAAAAACGACATGATATGTCGAAAAATTTCTGAAAAATCTGATGCATTCACAGCGCGGTGTACCAACTGTTGTTTACTATAATAATTAACAATACAATTTCGAGGTTACCAGTCTTGTTTCTTATCGTCTTATTTACAATATTTAAAAATGGAAATGTGTGAATCTGTTTTAGCTAACACCCATTCATATATAAAATTCAATATTTTATAGATTACCTTACTACAGATTTAGGTTAACTCAAAATTTTGTTAAGTGGCCGTTTCACAAAAATGACCCTAAACGTATCTATTAACAACATTATTGTATTTTTCACACTAGCATTGTATAGTATTTACAATTTATCCATAATCTGCCCCAAAAGGTTGCCTATGCATCATTTATTAATAATTTAGTTGGTTTCTTCGATCGAGTGTTTAAAAGGCCTGAATAAATAATGATTTATAAATTTAAATTGCACTTTTTAGATTAATGATTTGCTTGTGTCGATCTCCATAGAGAGAAAAAAATACTTATGTTTAAACCTGGGGTTTCAAAAGTTGCGTTTGATCTGTAGCTATTCGAAGACGAAACATTTAATGATATTAGCAAAAACAAAGCTCACTAAAGTGGCCGAAATTTTTTGGAAAAAAATTAAAACAAAGGGTCCATATTTTATATTTTGTAGAAAACTTAATTTTGATTTCATAACTGCAGTATAAAGGACGCAATTTTTTTTAAACGTATGTGATGTGTTTGTTAAAAATATAAAGGGGAAAATAACACTTTTTCTGGATAAAATCAGTATTCTTGTAGACTTACTTGCATTCATAAACTGTTTTTTTCGTCAGCTATACTCAGTTTTTTATAACAAACAAACGTTAAGTAACTAACTAACCATCACCGCAGGGGTAGGTAGAGAGGACGGACCGCCAAACAATTCGGTCTTGGCACACACTCCTTGCCTTGTTCACATTCATACATCGTCTCATACATGCTCTTCTATTACTCTGACTCTTGACATGGCCCGAATCAAGTATCTGATTCACTTGGTCGTGCCATGTCTTTCTCGGGCGCCCCCGACTTCTTCTACCATTCACATTTGCGTCATATATTATCCTTACACTCCTTTCTTCATTCATTCGCTCTACATGCCCAAACCATCGGAGCGTTCTTTTCTCGATCTTAATCATTACGCCTACATTAACCTTGCATTCTTTGCGGATCTCCACGTTTTTCACACGATCATACATGGTTTTAACACACATACGCCTTAGGGATCTCATTTCTACAGCATTCAATCTACTTTCATCCTTCCTCTGCCAGTTCCATGCCTTACTGCCATTCATCAAGGTACTGGTACCTCCATTGTGAACGGCTAGCTTCGCTTCTTTGGACAGTTTTTTATTGTTGCCAACGGCGTTCAGTCATTAATAGAGTTACCTGCATATATTATACCCTTCTTTGAATATCTCTATCAGCCTTCCCATTTCAAATGTTAAAAGATTAAATTATTTAAAAAAAAATAATTATCATAATTTAAAAAAAAACATGTTTTATGTTTATTTCTGATTTTCAATGCATTTTAGTGAGCTAATAATCATTTAAAAAAAATAAATTAATGCAGTTCTCATTTTCTTTGTAAGACGTAACTTTTGAGATATCAGGCATTTCTGAATTCAAAAGTTGATATAATTGACACATTCCATTAATGATGTCATTTTGTTATGATTCTTGGAATATAGAATAACAAGAGATTTTTCTTTTTTTGGGGGTTGCAGTATAAAGAAAGAGAACCTTAGAGATCTTTCCCATTATTATCTCACATCCAACAAAGCGAGGGTTAGATCCACGATCATTTTCGAGGCAAGGCTTCTATTATGCTCGGTGTTTACTCAGGATCTTCGCTGAAGTGCCGGAGACGACGCAATATCAACACATGGATCCCTAAGGGTATCTGATCGAGGTTGTTGAACCCAGATCGCCATGAAAAGAAGGGAAAAAATAATATGGAAATAATTCCTAAATCGCCGCTTTTCTGAATTTTTACCTCAATGGCGGTTTGCTATAGATTGACAAACGACGGGGAGGTTGTCGAGAATTCCAACCTGAAGAATTTAATATTATTTTTAAATAAATTCACACCCTGTTGATCTCTAAAAAGACAACAACTTATTACACTATAGTCCGTTGGATCGGTCTGCTATTTGTTCATTGTGAACTCCACGAATAAATATTATAATATATTGTTTTGAAGAAGAAGATAAAACTAATAATAATCTAAACGAAAATATGAAAGAGAACAAGAAATATTTACATGTACATATATTTATCCGAGACACTATCTAGGTTACAAACCATTTCTTCGAACAATTGTTTCCAATGAAAAAGGTAGTTGCCATTAATCATCATTACATAGTATAAAATGAAGTCGCTCAAAATTTATATTTTAAACTAAGCAACAGATTTTCATGCGGTTTTCACCAATGGATTGTAATTCAAGAGGAAGGTTTATATGTATAATACATGCTTATTATAGTAGAGAAGAGCCGAGAAATTCAAATATTCAATTCAGGCAGCGGGTAGCTGGCAAACGGGTGGTGTGGATTTTATAAAGGTTGGGTAATGGCGTTGTGTTTCTTTAGCCACAGCAACGTGTGGCCGGGTCTGCTAGTATTTAAATAAAAGAAATTCCAATTTGCAACCGTTGTCTTTTTATTTTTCATTAAGTTTTTCTTTTTCATATTTTCATTAAGATAATTTGCATATAACCTTTAAAATATGTGGGAATAACCTTCAAGTCATAAAAAGAGAGTTGTTGTAATAAAAATTTTATTATATGTTTTATTCAAATTTATCAACGTCTAGAATTTATTATGGCTGTGCCTTAAAATAAATTTGTTTGATATATTTTTCATATTATATACACATAGGTATATTTCAATACCAACCCAATTAACACACAATCTGAAGAATGAGACAGCACTATAATAATTGCTTGTTTCTCGAAGATGAAAAAATGCTAATTCCAATTATTTTTGTTGGGATTAATATATTCAGACTTGTAACATGCTCTACGGAACACTCATTGTAACGTTAGACTATTGTATAAAATCTCTTTAACAAATTATAAAGCAAAATAAATCGAAATTACTTCAATAAAGATGTTAAAACTCTGCTAACAACCTGGCAGCGGCTACATGGTGTCAGAGTTGCGCTCGGGGACTACGCCCCGTATAGGAACCAGAACCTCGCTGGGCCCGGGTGCCACCAGGAGGGCGGCACCACAGGGCGGGCTCCGACCTACCTTGCAGGCGGCTAGCTCGAACCAACGGCAAGCAGGGGAGACCCTCGTCATCAGGGTGGTGTGGTCGCCGGTAGGCTGTTTGGAATGCTTTACATGGGGGGAAATACTGGCCGTGATCACCCTCGAACAATCTCCTCAATAAAAGAACGGTATTTAGGTAAAACAAACAAAATGTATTGTGAGAAAACACAGAAATACAAGGTTAAAAGGCAGTTCCTGGCTAGAATGTCCCTACACGGTAAGTCTCTCAACCTGTCCTCTCTGGGGTCGTCATTGCTCAGGTAAAATCGCGAGGGCAAATAGAACACATTAATTTAAGGGGGCTTACTGCGATGGAGGCGGCAGGTCCAATCCTCGTCCGCAGCAGAGGGGATCTCGTTCCAACAGGAGTCTCCAGGTGAAACGTCCCACACACGTAAACATTGTCACTGTACTTTAAACTACGCCTCGGCCTTGTCTGCCGTAGCATCTAGAACACGCATTTGCGTATTAAATTCCCGACGCCATATTGCGTCGCGGATGACTCGGGCCACAAAGGTGCCCTGCGGAGAGAATTTCTCCTTAACAAAACAATCGACTGTTCGCGGAGCGCTCTGCCTAGGAAGTGTCGAGAGTCGGCCGCTTCGCCGACCGTTGCTCGCATTTGGCTCCACTAGCGCGCGCGGCGCGCTTGCGGCGAAAGAGCGAAACTGTAGTCTGTGCAGTGGCGTGGGTGAATAATTAGTAGGAGCTTATTTGTGCATCGTAACAACTCATATTCAACATTTTCACACATTTTATGAAAAAATCAATTTCTCGGGATAAACGCCTTATCCAATTTCATCCCACTATTTGATTGTCAGCCCAGACTCCATTCATCGGATTTGTTCAATTAAGCCAACAATTATATCGAGGCGTGAAATTTTCAAGATTTCTTCTACTCGTTTCAGGGAGCCTGTATGTATGAATGTGCACAATATGGTTTTCTAATGTGGAATTCATTAATATAAACTACGAACAACTCTCCATTCCTCCGACTGCGTACAAAGCTATGGGTTGAAAGATTCGAGCTGGAGATGTCACAAGGTTTCCCTCAACCAGTTTCTCCCGATCCTGTAGGTGGGCAAACTCATCCGCCGCCAAGATCTTACCCCATTTGTCGACAAACTTGGCCCCTGCTAAGCCACCCAAGTGGAGAACCACTTAAGGTGACCAAAGTTAGGGGAGTCGGTTATCCAATAAATAGTTCCCGGCGGTACCCATACCACCTCCCAAATTGAAATTTGGAATTACCAATTAGTTAATCTTATAGTAAAAATACTGACCAATCCAACAATGTTTCATAATTCAAAGTTTAAGATTTGATTGATTTTCGATTTATTTTTTAAATTAATAAATGAAAAAGAACACTTTGTAATTCACCACCGTTTATTGAATTAATAATTAACAGCCAAACAGGTTCGCTAAGCTTATTATTTTAACTAAAAATAATTACATACGTAATAAGAAAATAAAACAATGAATGATAAAGTTACAAAATAGAAAAGAATATGTATGTAAAGGAAATATATTCAAGAATATGTATGTAAAGGAAATAATAAACATAAATATCATTTCTTTGTTAAAAACTTTGCAACACAAGTGTTTTATTTATAAATTATTAGAAAGTAATTAAACCTCTCAACTTATTATATGTACTTTCTTTATCATTATCCGACATATTTATTTTTTCATTATCCGATATTTTTTTATAACGCTGATGGATTTCATTCGTTTTGTGCTCTGATTGGCATACAGGATCGGAGGAATCCAGATTTTTGGAATTCCGCACATTAAGGGTGCCTACCTATACGGTAGACAGGTGTCAAGTACCGCAATATCGCCAGTCCGTTGCTAACCATCATCGTATTGTGACATTTCGCTCTACGTCGAAGTGTTATTTATCTGATCGTAACATAAAGTGTAAACCCTATCGTATTGTATCGTATGCTTTGTGTGAACTTCTTACGTGAATCGACTCGTGACTCAGATCTCTATCGTGTTTTATAAAATAACCCCAATTATCGAGCGCTTATGGACACATCTTTGACTGTCACCAAACGGAAACCAAGCCAGAAGACACAACAGCAGTGAGTACCAATTAATTATGAATTACCTATCTTGTTTGGTGGTCGGGCATAACTCGTATCGAGATCCATAAGCGTTTTAAATAGCAAGGAGTAGCCGCAAAGTTACTCTCACCCCCGTGCATCGTCACAAATCAGATATATTCACTTTTCCATTTTTCTCCACATTCTTATATTCACAACTTTTTTGTAATACTATTATTTTCTAAAGAAATAAATCGCACAAACGTCACATTTTCAAATCGTGGGTATCTCTTGTGTCATAATATACTGATTAAGAAGCTTGAAGCGAAACAGACCAACTCGCCGGGCAATAAATTGATTCGGGGAAAATGGCACAACGTGAAACCAATCCATTGTATATTGTATTAAAATACATCAACGAGATGTATTAATACCTTTAATTGTGGTTTAGAAGAGCGATGATGAAGGTGTTGATTCCGTTCGTGTGATCTGTGAGTCGAGGGTGGGAATCACAGCTCCACGGACTCAACAGAAGTGGAAAGGGCGTTCGCCTGAATTAGATCAATAATGTCTGTGGGATTTACAAGTTCACTCACGTATTCCCAGCACACATGTGTATAATATCTGATAATGATGCCCGCAGAACGTTTGATGTGAACTAAACCATAATGTATGTGATGCGTGAATATTCCCTAAAAAAATTTATAAATTCTCTATTGTAGACATTTTGTCTTGAAGAGTTTTGTTTCACATGTACATTTGTTAAGTATTTTTATTTATTTATCTGCTACAGATGTTTACGCAATATGTAGGGGATTGGTTAGGTATGCATTCGCAAAGATTTGGTGGAAAACGAATGCCAAAATCCTGCAATTATCCACCTACCTAATCTTTTCATCCTTAAGACGTCGCTACCCGCATTTCCACTGATTTCTTACATATGTCCCTTAAACATTTGAAGTTTTTAAGCTCTCAAAAAAATATATGTTATTTTTTAAGATAATGTCTAGATGCTACCTGCGCTGAAACGCAAATTATATGAAATTCCCTCGATAAAAAAAAAAAACGCAAAGTATGCTCCAAAAATTATTAAAAACAAGTCTGTTTCTATTATCTTACTAGCTGGTACCCGGCATGCGTTGCTATGCCATTTAATAAATAAACTGTTTCTTCCTGCGTGTCCTTTCCCATTCGTCCTTCCGTCTCCCCTTCCTCTCCCGCGTCCCCTTCCCCTCTCGCGATCCCACTCCGCCTCCTCCACCTTCCCTCTTCCCACTCCACTCCACCCCGTCCAGCGAACCCCCCTCCCGAGTCCCCCTCTCCCCTCCCTGGTTTCCTTCCCCCTTTCCCGCGAACCCCCCCCCGAGTTCCCTTCATCCCTTCCCCTCCCGCATTCCATACACTCAGTCCCGGTGCATTCAGTTATCAAATAGCTCACGTGCAACCTATTGCAAATTTCATAAAGCCAGAGCTCACCAGTAGTTTTATACAAACCTTGACCTGACAATAACGAACACAAATAAAAAAAGAATTATCTAATTTGGTGCAGTCATTCGGAAGTTATGCGCGTACATACATTTCGGGGATTCATTTTTATTTATATAGAAGATAGATAGATAGATAGATAGAAGAATAAGATAGATGATAGATAGATAAAGATAAATTATATTTCACAATGTTTCTTTATGCTCCTCACAAGATTTTTGCTCTATTTTAAACGAGTCGTATTTTATTGAACATTTTCGCAATTTTCGCATCGATTTTGACGCTTTAAATGTTAGCGCTCTCTTCTAACATTCGTAATTTCATATCTCTCCACCTTCTTCTTTTTGAGCCCGATTGCGGGCCCTTAAATGTCACCGTGAACAATGCAATTGTTGCAAGAAAAGTATCTTATTTTGAAGAGTTGACAGTGTGCTCATTGGAGCTCAGTGTAGACAGGGCGGATATGACATAACATCTGTGAAGAAGAAACATAATGATTTCGAATTTAAATTCACAAATTGTATAGTAGATAACCAAAACCTGGAGACATTTAGCCCATCTGCGACCGATGAGTCCTATTTCCTATTATTCAATTTGGGCTTATCTTTATTCCAGAAGACCAGATTTGAATCATCATCGACTGACACTATCCATCAGATTTTGCGAGTGAATGCATACGCGATCAACGTAGTTTCGGTACTGGTCCTTCGGGTGTGTTACCTAGGACTTCGCTTGCTCCGCAGCACATTCACTAGAAATCTTAAACTAACTTAAAAATTTCAATAAAGAAGAAGGGAGAAACGGGGAAACATTGTCAACAATGGTGATTTACAGGGTGCTATTATTTTGTTAACTATTTTTTTTTTACTTCTAAGGTTTCAAAAGCGGTTCCCTATAGTAGGTTGTCTGGAAACAAATTCTAAAAATTCTTGTCCCTTATAGAAAAAAAACCACACTTTACTTATGTGTTGTCACTGTCGTTAAATTGTTTTATTTTTTTATTTACGGCAAACAATTATGATTCACCATTTATTTAAGCGTATTACATTGTATAAAAAACAATATCGTAATAAGTTACGAGTATATTTGGGAGGCGGGAATGGGTACCGCCGCCCCGGGAACCTTTATTGGATAACCAACACCTCTGCCATAGGTCACCCCAAGTGGTTCGCTACGTTTGGTGATTTAGCAGGGGTGCCTGGGTTCATGGGGGGTGAGGTTTGTCTAGGTCTTGGAGGCGGATGACCAAGACACACTGAACCTCAGATTCCTACCCACCCCTTAAACCCTTTTCCTTCCCAGATCTCTTCTCTCCTTCCTTTCCTTAAGAAAACCCTCCACACAGCATCCCCAAAGATGACATAGGCCTTGAGGGAAATTAGTTTCCTCAGGGCCTCCTGTGTGGAACTCATGTAAAAAAAAAAAATTACAGTATAGTAAAGCAAACTATGGATATGTTTTTTATAAAATGTGTGTCAGAATGAAATTATAATCGTGTGTAAATTCAATTTAAGAGGCGGGTATGGTTACCGCCACCCGGGAACATTTGTTGGATGACCAACACCCCCGCCATACATAGGTTACCCCAAGCAGTTCGCTTTGTTTGGTGATTCAGCAGGGGTTCATGGAGTGAGGTCTTGGTAGCGGATACATTTCCCCTCCTACTGCGTGGTGGGCCGGATCGGGAGAGACTGGTTGAGGGAGACCTTTATATCTTTCCAGATGGACTTTTTAGAACATCGCATTGCACCGAAGTGGTAGGGAGGGATTCACTCCTTGACACTTTAATCCCCAGATTCCGACCCTTCCCTCATACCTTTTTCCTTTCCAGAACTTCCTCTCTTTCAATTGTCTAAAGAGACTCTCTTCATAGCATCCTCAAAGATAACTTAGGCATCGAGGATTTTTTTTTCCGCTTTTTCTTTCTATTGTAAAAATTCAGTAAGTGTAATTCATTCACTTCAATATTCGGAGGTATAATTTCTTTTTAATGAGCGCGAGCGAATCCAAAATTGAACGTAGGAGATATGCTTCTTTCAAACCCTTGTTTATTACTGGAGTCTTCCTTATCGATTTATATGACGTGATAGCGTGCAACTAATTCCATCTTACGTAAGGCTCGGGCGTTCCGGGTTCAGGCTGCCGTCAAGTTGGCCTGTAAAAGTAAAGCATGCCGCTTTAAGCGCCTGCAGCGCGGAGTTTTCCGCAAGTTAAATTCATTAACTCAACTTCCGGTCTGCAAGGGGGAGGTACCTACATCCACCCGCTGCCGCACCAACTTCCGCCGGAACCACCCCTCTATCTTTACCTTCACACGAAACTCCTTCCAGGAAATTCTAATCAGAGCCTTTCGAGTCACGCCGTTCAATCGCTTCAAAATATACACAATCGATTTGAAAAGGTATTATGAAGGAAAATAGGTGGCTAGTTATTGTTGAAGCTTTACACATTTCAAAGGGTTGAATGTTTAATGCGTTGTGGTAAATTATCTTTTTGGGTACACGGTATTTGAGGGGAGATCTGAAAAATGGCTTAATTTTAAAACAGTGGCTTTTACCTTTTCAACAATGAGATTCAAAAACTACTTTTTGTACATCTGGAGGCACTGAGGAAAATAATTTCCCTCAGGGCCTTTGTCATCTTTGGGGATGCTGTGTGGAGGGTCTTTTTAAGAAAGGCATGAGAGGAAGTTCTGGGAAAGAAAAGGTTATGTATAAGGGGTGGGTAGAAATCTGGTGGTCAGCGTGTCCGGAGTGACGGATGTGCGAATTCATCCCTCCCACTGCGGTGCAAGATGTTCCGAGAGAGTACAGCTGGAGAAGTCAAAGGGACTCCCTCAACCATTCTCTCTCGATCCGGACTGCCATGCAGCTGGTAGGCGGACGAATCCGCCGCCAAAACCCGGACAAACCTCACCCTATGAGCCCGGGCATTCCGGCTAAGTCACCAAACGTAGAGAACCACTTGGGTGACCTGTGGCAGAGGTATTGGTCATCTAATAAATGGTTCCCAGGAAGGCGGTACCCACACCCGCCTCCCACATTGATCTGCTCCTAAATATGACAGGACAGGATTACCATTTGATATTTTCAGATGTTAATACATTTCAATGGGGAAACATTATGAAAAAAGTGTATTTAAACCTTTGATGCCAATTATCCAATACTTACTAATTAAATACTCTACGGGACCGAGATTTTTAAAACCAAATATCGACATATAAATTGAAAAAGTTATTGTTATGGACACAATTAAATAAATATAATGTTGATTAAAATAATTTTTTTTAAAAGTTACTGAAATCTGCTGACTCAAGAGCGTTTAACCAGCCAGCGGACGAAAATCCACATTTCGTCGAAAGTTGTTCTTACGATCATGCAGGGCGGTTACAATGAGAAAGATTAATTATTCTCCGTACCGGCTTTTTAAAATTATAACTCAATATCGAATTTATTTCAATCCAAATTAGCTTTAATTTATACCTTCATCCAAAAATGCTGAAAGGCGTGATGATAAAACTATTAAAATAATGTACTTTTTGTAATTATTTTTTGATTCTAAGTATTTATCATTTTTTAATAATGTCTAAATTTAATTAGAATGTTAAAAAAATCTGAAATATATTAGTTTGTAAGTGCGCAAATAAATACACAAATGGACCAATTTTCGTCAAGAAACACATGTACGTATATATTTTTTAATGATTTTATTGAAACAAAAATTAAAATTCTAAAACATGCGTTTGCTAGATAGTGTATTGATTTATTTTACTGCATGATTATATTATTTTAAATGGGTGTGGTATAATACAAAATCTTTTTTGAAAATTTAACAAATCTGCCAACGACCTATGGAATAACCTTATTATACTCAAAATTTAAAAAAAAATCTCAAAATTTATTAGATGCGAATGCTAGATAAAAGAACAATCTTTCGAAATCCATTTATAATTTTTTTGTGGAAAAGAGTCAATACGTCTAAAATCTGACTTGAAAATGACATATTTCTGGTTTTCTCTGGTAATGCCCTCTTAAAAGGGTTTACTAGTTTTAAAATTTTGGTAAAAACTGTGAAAAGAACAAAAAAAAATTCTTTTCACTTAATGATAAGCCTTTTAATTATTAATCTTATTTAATTAAGGTTTGAGAGTTACTCGCAAAGAATGCGGAAAATGGTATCCTAGAAATATTACATTAAATAACAAAGGAAAAATGTTTAAAAATAAAACAACCTAATTTTTTATAAATACTAAAAGATTCTAATTTATCACATTTCGTCCTATCAATTTTCAACCCGGAGAATTAAAGAAATATTGTTTTCAATTTCCTAAAATGTTTTTTGATTTAATGGAATTTTAAGCTCCGCTAAGAATTTAATTGGAATTTCACGAAGATCAGTATCCTACGAAAATGTCCCCTTTCTGTTGATTTCAAAATTTGCAACAAAGGCTGGCGCTAGCTGATTTAACATTTTTCGTACACAGAATTTTAAATAATTGTTATTTAGACTTTGTGTAGGCGTGATATGAGAGATCTTGCAGATCTTAATAAAACGCGCGTGGAAGTGATGAACATTGATTTACACAATATAAAGTCTGCGTTGTAAGCTACGTGCTAACTATCGGAGTTATCTGTGATAAAGGAGAGCGAGCAGGAACATCCATCACCTTTTATACACTGTTTCTGCCGTCTCGCTCTTGCATATTTAAAAGGCAGGAGTACCAACAAAACCATTCTCACAATAATAAAATCGACTGAACCGAACTCCTATCCTTAAATAATTTCAATATTCTTTCAAGTTTATTGAAATTAATTAAGGATATATTATATGTATATACCTCGGTAAAACTTACACGCTATACGGCACTACTCCACACGCTTAATTTAAAAAAATGCAGTAACTAATTCGTCAATTAGCTGTGTTCTTCAATACATTCAATAATATTTGCCAAAACTCTAAAATCGACATTTTCTCCGATACTGTCAAAATTTAAAAGATGCGTCATGTCAGTGATATCAACTATTTAATGGCCGTATATATCCCTTTACAGATCACCACTTCTCACACCGACAAACATACTCACACGTAAATTATATGTTCCATAAATAAGACATTACAAAGAAAGATATCGTAGGTATCCACCACGAAGTATTACTTAATATTTAAAAAAATTAGAGTATGTAATTTACACGCGATAGAATTGAAACTAGAAAGTCGCTTTCTTTTGTCTGTTTATTTTAAAGTGGTTTAAAGATTGGATATTGATTTACAAAAACAAAAATGATTATTTTTTTGGATTTCGTAGGATTCGAACCTCCGTCCGCTGGATTTATCTGGCCGCTGAGTATTGAGACGCTCTTTACCGCTGCGCTATGGGACGCGCTCGGCGAGGCATGAATTTACGCATTATATTCGAACGACCCGTAAAAAAACAAAGCGGCCAATGAGCGCAGACCTATCGTAGTTTCCGTTATATATCTCAACCTCTTTTTTTTTCTTTCGTATGGTGGGGGGTCAGAGGGGGACATCTAGGTCTGCGAGCCAGTCTAGGGCCTCAGGATTTGCCCTGTGGACCTCATAAATCCCGCCGGGGAATGAATGGAGCGGGCATTCGTTGACCACATGTTCGGTGGTCTGCACCGCACCGCATTCACACGTCGCCGACTCTTTAAGACCCCATCTACGCATCATGTGAGCACAACGGCTATGGGAGCACCTTATTCTATTGATGGCAGTCCAGAGTTTGCGAGGCAATGAGAACCCAGGCTGTCTCTCAGTGGGGTCTTGCACGAGATCGGCGTTTTTGACGTTGGCTGATTGCCACTCAAGCTTCCACCTATCTTCTGGGGTGAGAGGTGTTCGAAGAAGTCTTTCTCCTTCCGTCCAGAAGGGTTTTCGAGACTTTAAGCGGCATGCCGGGTGAGAAACGACATCATCGTGCAAGGGTATTTCGCTTTTTTGCAGCGCCTTCTTGTATTCCCTCAGTGTTGCAATCTCTCGCCTGATATTTGGCGGGGTTATATTTGCAAATATATCTCAACCAATAGGAGCCTTGAGCGCAGTTTGAAGCTTCGCAGGTGCGTTAGTGCGTCATTTCCGTTTCATCCGAATTTCAAATCACTCCACCGGGGCTAAGGAAGTTGCACTTGAAAAAATTATCACTGTAACTAATGTATTGGTTGTTTCTACAATATAAAATAAATAAATAATATGAAATTTGTAATTTTTCCAAGGCAGCAGAGAATCCGAAATCTTTTATTTGTAACAACATTGTAATAAAACGACGCTACTTTTCAAAACTTGAAAACCTTCAAATTTATTCAGGTGTAAATCGAAAAAAAAATTGAAGTGTTTCACAAGCTGAATAAAAACGATACAAATTTTGCATCAATCTAACATAAGTTTTACAATTGAGTACATACAGGAAATGTATAGTAAAAGCATCAAGGATGCTTAAAAACAAATTTAATACAGGTTGCACCGTTGCATACAGATGCTTGAGCTAGCTGCCATGTTATTAACTTGATAAGTAACCAGCTGTAAACTGAAACTAGTCTGTAAATTGAAACTAGTCAGTTAATTCAAACCAGTCAGTTAATTGAAGTGTTTTGCCATTTCCTATTTAGCAACTCGCAGTTAATTGAAGACTATCGTGGAATCTGTTACAAACTATAAAGTTAATGTTATGAAAGCGTTTCTCAGAATGGTAGTGTGAATTTAATGCGCGGTGGTCTCGTGAACATTTCTCAGTCTAACGAACATCAAAATTGTTTAAATACTATTTCTTTTAAATATCTGTTATGTGATGCATCTTCTTCTTATATATAAAAATGATTCGCTAAATGTGTTGCTAAGCGCAAATATCGAGATCAGCTGAACCGATTTCGCTAATTCTTTTTTTAGAATATTCCTTGAAGTACGAGAAAATTGGATAATTTCAGAAAACCTAACGACTATCGCACGTTTGACAGTTCGCGTGTTTGAGGATGACATTTTGCAAAACAATGATTTGTCAAATCAGGATTCTATTTTTGAAAATCTTTAAGTTGATAAATATATTTAAAATAGGTAATCCCCTAATAGTTTGAATCGAATCAAGAATTTTAGATATTTTAAATAGGTACCTATGTTAGGTATCAAATTTAATATACATGGAAAATGGAAATTTGAATACAAATTGTAAAAGGTGACACGCGGGCTGTTTAAAAACTGAATGTACTGGGATTGAATATATGGAACGCGGAACGAGGGTTGGCGGGACGAGGGAGCGGGAAAGGGAAGAGGGAAGGCGGGGAAGGTGGAAGGGGAACGCGGGAGGGGAAGGGGACGTGTGAGGGGGGAGGGGAACTCGGGAGGGGGGTTCGCGGGACGGGGGAGTGGAGTGGGGAGAGGGAAAGTGGAGGTGACGGAGTAGGAGCGTGAGAGGGGAAGAGGACGCACAAGAAGAGGGGAGGCGGAAGGGGAACGGGACGAATGGGAAAGGACACTCAGGGAGAAACAATTTCTTTATTAAATGGCATAGCAACGTATGCCGGGACCAGCTAGTACCTAATAGATATGAGAATAAATTAATATATAAATATATATGTAATACATATATTTATATGAGTACATAAATATCTTCATCCATTTTTTTTACCTTAGCTCTCAGGATCTCAGGACACAGGATCTCAGGAAAAAAAATCCCTCCGGGACTTCTTTGGGGATCTGCGTGGAGGGTCTTTTTATGGAAGATCTTTCTTTGAAAGGAAGAAGAGGAAAAGTTCTGGAAAATTAAAAAGTGTGAGGGGTGGATTGGGATCTGGGTTCAATTTGTCTAGGAATGACGGACATGTGTCCACTGTGGTGCAATGTGATGGGTCAAGAGAGTCCCGCTGGAGAGGTCCAAAGGTCTCCCCTCAACCAGTCTCTCATGATCCTGCCTGCAGGATCCAGCTGTAGTAGGTGGGCAAACACCTGCGTCGTCAAAACCTAGACAAATCTCACCTCATGAACCCGGGCACCTCTTTTTTCATTAGCTCCACACAGGAGGCCCTGAGGAAAATAATTTCCTTCAGGGCCTATGTCATATTTGGGGATGCTGTGTGGAGAGTTTTTTAAAGAAAGGAAGGAGAGGAGAGTTCTGGGAAGGAAGAGGGTTTAAGGGGTGGGTAGGAATCCGCCTACAAGATCTTGACAAACCTTACCCGATGAACCCGGGCACCCCTGCTAAATCACCAAACGTAGCGAACCACTTGTGGTGACCTATGGCAGAGGTTTTGGTTGCATAGGTTTACATCATATGTTTTCAATGTTTAAAGAATTGTGCACATCTTCACCGCAAATGATAATGTTACGTGTTATGTCGACCAAGTTATTATGGGCAGAAAATACATTTAACTCTCGAGTTCTTTGTTATATGCATACCGCTAACTCGTAATACGTATTTAAACGACATTTAAAAAATATGTACTTTTATTTTGCTGCCTAATGATCGAAGAAGGGTCTTGTCCCACTCAAATGAATCATCCAGTTGATTAAATTTCTCATATTGGCGTAAGAATAGATTTTTGTCAGAATAAATATCATTAACCAACTTTGAAGAAAAAAATAATTAGGACATTATTACAAGAAAAACTCTCTTTTCATAACTTTTGAAGGCTATTCCCATCAATGTAATATATCATTGAAGAAGATAATAATAATAATCTAAACGAAAATATGAAAGAGAAATATGAGATTGGCTAGTATGACGGTTTGACAGTAGAGCGCAATGGTGAAATTGGTATACGCACGTCCCGGACAGACGAAAGGTTCTGGATTCGAGTCCCAGTTGCGACCATTATCTTTTTCTGTTTTTCTGTGTCTTGTTCTCTTTCATATTTTCGTTTAGATTATTATTATTATCTTCTTCTTCAATGATAGAAAATAATTAGTTCGTTTTGATTCGATATAATTTGTGGTCCTAAAATCTTAGTCCTGACATTTTTAGTTTGTAGGGATCAATCTTACCCACTGGTGTGGTGTATCATCTTCAGACTTTGTCAATCTGTACAACATCGCTTCCTACGAGGAATTGCTTGGAGGTTAGGACTTGAAAGAGGAGAATACTCGTATGATGAAATTGAACAAACTTTAAACATTTCCTCTTTAGAAAAACGTAGAAAGGACTCTGATCTAATATGCGTTTTCAAAATTATCAACAGAATTACTGACACATCTTTATTACAACTCATCCAGTTTAACATTCCTTCCCGAAGACTCCGAAATACTGAACTGCTGTTCCTCAATCAACATTCTATTAATTATGGATATCATTCTCCTTTATCCAGAATGTCGAGACTTGTCAACAGAAATCAAAGCATTGAATTTTTTGGTGTAAGCCTAAATGACTTTCGACAGTCGTTACGCAATGTGGTTTTTTAAAGTCTTTTTAAATCCATCTTCAAGCTACTTGTAGTTATCTTCTCTATGTACTTTTATATTATATGTATTTTGTCAATGCTCTTCATCTAAATGTAGTCTACTTTCATTGTGATTTCTCTTTTTTTTCTATTCGTGTTATTGTTATATTGTTAATTGGACTATTTGTCCGTAAATAAATAAATAAATGTATTTTAGATTATCCGTTAAATTTTTGCGCCTTTTATTATTAACTTGTACCAAAACTATTCTCGGTTTTTTTTTACATGAATACCGCACAAGAGTCCCAACTGCTCCGGTCTGGAGCCAGTGAGACTGTGACATCCCCTTTTGGGGTATGTTGTGAGGCTGAAGGTAGTGGGGAGGGGAAGGAGATAGGAAAGAGGAAGGTGGGGAAGTACCTGGCTATTCAGATCTGGTCACCAAACACGTCTAAAGCCATTTTAGGCAACGTTTCAATACTGATTGGTGGTCTTACACCAGGGCGATACTGAGAGTATCTTCCACTCTGGAACGTGCCGCAAATATACTATATATTATTTTAAATTAATAAATTGTGAAATACACAATTTAATCAAATAAAATTTATTTGCCACGTCGGGATTCGATACCGCGACCTTCGGAATGCGAGTCAAGCGCCTTACCGCTGCACTACGCCGGCCGTACATTTAAAAGCAAAATATCTAATATAGCTATTAACAGCTTAAAGAAATTACTCTTTTTTAACTTTTTCAGCCATAGCGGCGGCACTCGTATTGCAAAAATGTACCCTGGCGGCGTTTGAGTGCAAAAGGTTCAATTTCATCATGCTAAAGATCACAGATCGAAAATTTTCATGATGCTAAAAATCACAAATCGAAAATTTCATGTTCCCAAAGATCACAGATCAAAATTTTCATGATGCTAAAGGTCACAAGATCGAAAATTTTCATGGGGCTAAAGATCACAAATTCGAAAATTTAATAATGTTAAGGATCATTGATCAAGAACTTCATGATGCTAAGGATCATAGATCGAGAATTTCATGATGCTAAAGATCACAGGATGAAATTTCCATGATGCCAGAGATCACAGGACGAAATTTCCATGATGCTAAAGAACACGGATCGAAATTTTAATAATGCTAAAGATCAGTGATCGAAAATTTTCATGATGCTTAAGTTCACAGATCGAAAATTTTCATGATGCTTAAGATCACAGATCGAAAATTTTCGCGTATCAGGACTACCCTCATGTGAATAATGTTTAATTTAATACATTGAAGGACTAAATCTAAATACGTTATCCTTCGTAGAATAAAGCAATAATAATTAATTGTGTAGTACATTAGTTCGTGTATCTATCCAAGCGTAGTGGTTCTGAAAGTGGGAGTTACCACCCACTAGGGGGCGCTGAAAATACAATGGGGAGAATCGAAAGGTAATGGAAGTTCTATGGCACCAAGGTTTCATAGGTTCGATTCCCGTTGTGATTGTTTTCTGGAAGCAGTCTTTACTTCACATGGTTTAGATTTCCAAGCAATCCTATTCTAATTCTAATTTATTGCAATTTGGCAGCCACCTCTGATCCCGAGCCCAAAAACACAAAAACACGTCCGTAAACAAGTAGAATCCCCAATCTTAATAAAAGAATTTCAACATTTAAGCGCAGGCGACGCGACGTTTCGGTGTCCATTATAAGGGTTGATGTGTAGTCGAAAATTGTGTGTAAGTAGTTGCCGTACCGGAAGCTTTTAACTAACTCATATATCTAACAATAATGGAAACATTGCTTCAAATGGCTTTAGCCGTGTTTGGTGGCTAGAGATGGGAAGGCTTATAGAGATATTGAAAGGAGGGTAAATGCCGGTAACTCCATTAATGGAGGACCGAATGCCGTTGGAGCTAATAAAAAACTTTCAATAAAAGCGAAGCTAGCAGTCCACAATGGAGTCCTGGTACCTACCCTGATGTATGGCAATGAGGCATGGAACTGGCAGAGGAAGGATGAAAGTAAACTGAATGCTGTTGAAATGAGATCCCTGAGACGCATGTGTGGTAAAACCATGTATGATCGTGTTAGAAATGTGGATATCCGCAAAGAATGTAAGGCTGATGTAAGTATAATGAGCAAAATTAAGAAAGGGACCCTCAGATGGTTTGGGCACGTAGAGCGAATGAACGAAGAAAGTAGTGTTAAAAGAATATATGATGCAAATGTGAATGGGACGCCCGAGGAAGACAGATCAAGTAAATCAGATACTTGAGACGGGCCATGTCAAAAGTCAGAATAATAGAAGAGTATGTATGAGACGATGTATGAATGTGAGTGAGGCAAAGAGTGTGTGCCAAGACCGAGTTGTTTGGCGGTCCGTCCTCTCTGCCTACCCCTGCGGGGAAACGGTGTGATGGTTAGTTAGTTAGTTAGTTAGTGGCTAGATCTGAATAGTTACGTACTTCACCACCTTCTTCTTCCCCATCTCCTTCCCTTCCCATCTTACCTTCACAAAATACCCTGTTTGGGGATGCCACAGTCTCACTGGCTCCAGACGGGAGCAATTGGTACTCTTGTGAGGTATTCATATAAAAAGTACACACCTTAAGAAGCCTAAATTGAGATCTTAGTTGGTCAAGAATAACAACATCGACGAATATCAAAATACAAAATGTGAAAAATCATTGAAAAAAGTATCCATCCCGGAAAGTTAAAAATAACCTTTGATTAATTATCTTTACCGACTGCATATTGAAAAATCTAACTTCACCAATAAAAATTATAAAAACCCAGGAAACGTAAGGTATCTGAGTTAAAATACATAATAAGTGCTTATTTAAGAGTTTTGTAGAAGGAATTGAAATCGTGGAAACACGCTAAAGGTATTTCATACTTGCGAAGCAGGTGAAATTTTAAATAGCATTGCTGTTGAGAGAATAATACTCGTAGTTAATAAAAGTTCTTATAATATTGGATAGAAATGATCAACCCGCATATTACTTTTTTAAACGACGCGATCTTCACAATCTGTGAAATTGTAAATATTTTGCTATTAAGGGAATAATACTCGTAGTTAATAAAAGTTCTTGTAATATTGGATAGAAATGATCAACCAAAGACATTCAAATACAAAAGAGATCATATGGTGTCCGCGCAACTGTCGGGCGGACTACGCCCTAATTAGAGTAGTTTACATACAAAAATAATTTGTTCATTTCGTTGATTTTTTTAATATGTGCATTAGTATTGGTTAGCAATATAGTTTGAACACGGAAAGAATTCGTTCATTTAGTTTAACGTTCGTTTGGTTTATTCGTTAGTTATTCGTTCATTTAGTTTATTTGTTAATTTGTAAACAATATCGGCGATACCCTGAAGCGCAGTCCCACCTAGTAAAAACTGCAGATAGCACATCTATATATATTTTAATATCTTTGGATCAACCTGCATATTATTTTTTTACACGACGCGATCTTAAGAGTCTGTGATATTGTAAATAACTAAATATTATGATGACATAAGCCCGGAGGACATTGTGTGGAGGCTCTTTTTAGAGAAAGGAGGCGAGTGAGTTCTGGGAAGGAAAAAGGTATGAGGAGTGTGTAGGAATCTGGGGATCAGTGTGTCTAGTAGTGATGAACGTACGAAACTATTCCTTCCATTGCGGTGCAAGGCGATGGGTTTAGAACAGTGGTTCGCAACCGGCGTTGATGTGGTCCGCGAGATCTAAAATTTGGTCCAGGAAACATTTTTAGAAATTTAATTATAATTAAAATTGATAATGTTATTATTGAGTTCTGCAAGTATTTTAAAAGCATTTTAGTTACAGCTGTTTCGACTACTGTGGTGAAGCCACTTACGGACGACTTATTTATAATATTTTAAATGTCAATTTTTGAAGGCGTCTAAATTGATTCATTACCGGTTAATTCAATTTGCAGAGACACTAATTGAGAGAGTGATTACGTGGGATTAGGAATCTTTCTTTCCCTTTGGTTTCCCTTGTAGTAATATAGGTATTTAATAACATTATCAAATTTAATTTTAATTAAATTTCAAAAAAATTTAATAGAGTTCTATGAATTAAACACAAAAACAATTAATATACGAAACATTTATTCAATGCAATGATTGTGCCTCATTTTATATTGGAAAAACAACTCGTAATTTTGAAATCAGAATCAAAGAACATTCAAGGAGTTCGCTAACCATATCATTGAAAATAACCATAGTTTAGAAAAAAAATACAGGGATAAATATTCTTCATATTAATCACAAAGGAAAACGTATAGACAACTTAGAAGCCTTGGAAATTAAAAAATCCCTTAAAAATAATGACTCTATTATCAACAAATAAAAAATATTGTCTTATAGCCCAATCATGGATTTGTTCCCCTACCCACCCACTCTACATTAATACCTACCCACCCAATCTACATTAATAACTAGCAACGGCTCCACCCCTACCATAATAAAACAATGTTCGAAACTGTCAAATTAGTATAATAGAGTAAAATAGAGTACAAATAGACAGAATTACCATCTCACGTATGTCCTTACCCTTATTAAAGAACTTAAAATAGTAAAATCCTATATGTATAATATAACTTCCTATATAGACTCGAAAGGATTTACTACTTTATTCATCTCTTCCTTCACCTATATAATGCTCTCTTTATGATATTAACCCTCAATCTTAATCATCTTTCTGTTTGAATTGTATAAATCAGTATGTATCTTACCTTAAATATTCTCATGTTGTAATTAAATATTCTTATGTATGATACTCATTTATGTACCTCTACGCCTGTCTTAACACAGGTATTCCCTAGTGAGACAGGCATCGAATAATGTTATGTAAACATACCTTTTATAGATAAATAAATAAAATAAAAAAATAAAATAAGTATAAGCTTTCCCTGAAGAAGGAACGTTTGTTCCGAAACCGGTCGGATTTACGCATTATATAAGTGGTTTATACAAAGTTGAATTGTTTCATTTTTCTATAACGGATAACCACAATATCATAGCTATATAAACATTTATTCATTTACCACAAAACCGAATCGAAAGGTATCCAAAACCTGATTCGTAACCCTTTTGGTATTAATGATGGAGAGATAGCTGAAGAAGTCCATTGAATTGCAACATGTCAGTAATTGCAAGGACGCATTTAATTACGCGATTAACAGTTTATCATTATTGTACCTTGTGGTCCCTGTGAGAACAAATAAATGTCATAGTGGTCCCTGGTCAAAAAAAGGTCGGGAACCACTGGTACAGAGGGTCCAACCAGTCTCTTTCGATCTCGCCTGCCATGCCGTAGTTGGTCAACTGCATCCGCCGCCTAGATCTAAGCACCTCACCCCATGAACCAGGGCACCTCTGCTATGTTACCAAACGAGTGAACCATTTGGGATGACCTATTGCTAGGGTGTTGATTATCCAATAAATGTTCCCGTGGCAGCGGTACCCACACTGGCTTTCCAAATTGTACAATTAAATTACTTGGGCAACCAACGATTTATTAAGAAGCGTCTTTAACTTCTGCAGGAAATTTAGAAACACGTCAAGATATCAAAAATATTATGAATAAAATTCTACGCCAACCGTGTTTTTATTGTCTCTTATGTTGGGTGTACTGCTGTACGAGAATTTATTAGTAGAAATGAAACTGCGTTTTTTTGCAAGGATTCTGACAATTACGGTATGGGAGTATCGGTTATTTGTTGCAATAGATTTGATTTTAGATAGTTCTTCCGTAAAGTTAATCTTAGATAGATACATGGTGACAAGTCTGTGGAACATAGAATGAAAGGCAGAATGTTTATGGGAAATGTAATGGTTTGTAACACTGTAAATTACTGAATCAGGAGACAGATGTAGTACCTCTATAAACTAGAAGCTCTTGAATGTAAAAAAAAATCATTAAAAATAAATATTACCAATTTATTAAATAAACAATTAGGTTTATCAAATAGCCCTATTTTAAACATATTTCCCTTGCCCTTACCTACTTTTACCCCCTCTCTCTTACATATCTCCTCCTAATCTCCTTCCAAAGTTGATGTTCTAACTACCTCTTCTATTTTACGCTGAAATACACTATAACTCGGTAATTTGTTTAATATGTTTTTATACATCACTGATGAAGGTTCAGGTTTAACCGAAACCGGTGATTAAAGATATATAATAAAGTAGTATTGAAACTAATTATTTTATTGTAATTATAATAATAACGTGTATAGTGTATATACACCAACAAAGTGTTTTCTACTTGTATTCAATAATTTTATTGTTCAATTAACAAAAAAAAAGTTTATTTATGTACAAGTTCAACCATGTGTCATTATTATTGCACATGACAGCTGTTTCACCTTCTAAAGGCATTATTGAACTATGGTTAGATAACATAGAGACGATATTGTATTCATATTATTTTTATGTGGGTACTTATAATAAGAAACTAATTGCTTTTGTTTTTCTTACGTACAATTGATTTTCATGTAAAAAGTCTGAAAATTTTAATGGTTATTGGTTACCCTTAAAAGTGTCCTAATTTTCTGCATTGTTTAAATTTGACCATAGGTCGTTAAGTGAGAATGCGAAACAGGTGTCACGCGTAATAATAATTAAGCCCTTGCCCGGAATGATGTTGCGTCTAACAAAAATAAAAATTTGTAGTTATTGATAGAATAATGTTGGGCACATTATTATGCGTATTTTATGTTAGGGATCATGGTGATAAAGTTTTTTTAAGGCCTGTGCAAGTACCTACTATAATGTTGTTATCAACATGGTTTAATTCACGGTAATAAAGGGGAAAACAAACATCTAATGGCCTCAACTTAAAAAACTTCATACCAAGAAGCTGAAGGATGAGGGAGAGTAGTATTTGTCCAGAAAAATATTATTAAGCCAGACTTTTAGCCGTTGAAACAGGCTTGTGGAATAGATCTCAAGACAATATCTCGAACGTAAATGGTTTGTATCATTGAAGAAAAAGATAACATTAATAATAATAATATATAAATAAAAATATGCTAAAAAAAAAAATAACGGTCGCAACTGGGACTCAAACCCAGAAACTCTTATCTTGATATATTTATCCGAGACACTATCTAGGTTACTGCTAATGTTACTAAAAAAGGTAACTGCTAATAATATGGAAAAAATAGTGGAAGATAATATTCATAATTCTGAAATTTAAAATATGGAATACGAGATTGACAAATATGATATTTAAATAAGAGGTCTCAGCCGAGGCGCTTGTCCCCGTACGACGAGAGGTTCTGAGTTCGAATCCCAGTTGCGACCATTATCTTTTATTTTTGTGTGTCTTGTTCTTTGTAATATTTTCTTTTAGACTATTGAAGTTCTTCAATGATATATTATATTGATGGGTGTAACCTTCAAAAGATAAAAATCGTAATTGATGTGATTTATTAATTTATTCATATACGTTTCGAGCTCAAATACACCAATGACATGTGTAAATAAATGTACTTTGGAAGAGCTCATTGCTTTCTGTAAGGTACGAAGAGTAAAAAAATAAAACATATTGCGGAATAACGTTGCCTATAATTTTTTTATACTCACATTTTTCTACTTATTTAGAATAAATTCTAATTTAATCGCCTTTTTTCATGACTTATCATTTAAAAATCTTAAGAATTGTATGTTCTATTCCGTAATTCTATTTTTTAAACGACTTCAAAAAGGAGGAGGTTCTCAATTCGACTGTATTTTTTTTTTTTTTTTTTTTAATGTTTGTTAACTCAGAACTTTCGACTGGGTGAACCGATATTGATGATTCTTTTTTTATTTGAAAGCTGGTACTTTCCATGTGGTCCCATTTTAATTTGGTCTAGTTCTGACAATAGCATCCATGATAAAACCATATAAGTCTTAAATTTGAATAAAGTATTTGCGCGACAAATGGTCCAATAACTCAATATCACGCTAACCGATGTCAATGATTCTTTTTTTATTGAAAAGGATGTACTTCAAGGTTAGATGGATGAGAGTTTGGTTAGGTTCTTATTATCGGATCCATGACAAAGTAACGGAACTCTTCAATTCTTAGGAGCAAATTAACGAAACTCGGCCGAATCTCTTAATTTGACCCTAATGTCGTTATGGTCAAATTATGTATGTCTCATATGAGCAGCACGTTTAGTAGATCTACCCATATTCAGACAAAATAGTGTACTTCAGATTCAGTAAAAATCAAAAAATAAACAAAAATTTTAACAAAACAAAAAAACGACTTCAAAAATGCACTAAAAAGTAAAAAAATAATTTCGTATTCTTCTACAACTTCATAATCGACTTACTTTTTCTACTCATCAATATGTAGGTACGATTGTTATTTTTGGAGTCGGTGTCAGCAAAGGTACCCGGCCCGGCGCGGCGTGTTTACTTGACAGCTCCCCTCACGCCGCGGCCCTGCTCTCGCCTCGTCAAGTCGCTTGTGCGACACAAGCACATCTCACCTATAACTATGTGTGTAGTTACAAACCTACCATGACTGACACCGATTCCAAAAATGACAATCGTACCTACATATTGATGAGTAGAAAAAGTAAGTCGATTATGAAGTTGTAGAAGAATACGAAATTTTTTTTTTACTTTTTAGTGCATTTTTGAAGTCGTTTTTTTGTTTTGTTAAAATTTTTGTTTATATATGAACAAGAATATTGTTGGATACATCCTTGGCAAGGGCTGAATTACGCAGAAGAGCTTGTTTATAAATAAAATGCTTTTTAAAATTGAAAAATAATGTTAATGATAGCATAAAGGCAAAAAAAAAATATTGTTATAGTGTGACATATTCACTTTTAGAACATGAAGCCTTTATTATCAATCTCTTCAACATGTTATCTTATAAACTATCATCCATCTTCCCATGCGATTCAAGAATCTTTTGTGGATACGAAATCGATTCCATACGTAATTGACTGCCAAATTTGTGTGATTGCCTAAGGCTTGCAATTGCTTTTTCCATGGGCTGATATGTCAGCTGTCGCCGATTTCAACCAGTTTAAAACACGAAATGATGTATACATGTATACCAAAGACGTTACATACTTTAGACGCGGGGTAGAAATCTCAAAATGGGAAGCCAACAACAAGACAATTGTAGAATACTCGATTTCTAGTACTTTAGTACTAAACTGCCACGCGTCGAGTAAGGTCGTGTCCTACCAGTAAGTAAATTGCATTAAAAAGCGCCAAAATTCCCTCATGTGTGATAAAATGTTTCCATTATACGGTAAACAGTCGTAAAAGCGAAGGAATAACATTTCATTTGTAAATACATGCAAATTACTTATTATTATCGATTATAAAAATAATACAATTGCTTTCCGCCCAAAGATTTTATGCCTCATTAGAGAACTCAAGGCCTACTAAAGTACAGGTCTGGATGCGCAACAGCCAAATTACAAAGTCGATGCCATGCCGTCGCTAAGTAAAATTTCCTTTTTATAATAATAATCTAATGATTCTTTATTTACTTGCCTGCGGTAAAACAACATACAAATCAGCAGAAACAACAAATACAATAACAATCAACGCCATTTGCAAACTATCGTTGTTCATTATAGCTATTTGACACCTCAAAATTCGACTGGTGCGCAGGCCTCCTACTTTAGTCGGCCTCGAGACACTATTCGACGGAACTTTTGAATTTTGAATACGAAAATGCCGCCCGCGTTCTATCTTTTTTTTCGTTCATATGCACATATTCTTTTAAGCGTCTATCTTTATCATACACGAATAACTTTTGAATTAAGAAATTATTGAAAATCGCTGAAAACAAAAGAGTTTTGATTAATTGCCACATTATATCTTGAGTTTGTGAGACTATGGCAAGTCTATTTATATAACGTCATTGATGTATACATGATTATTTGTTCATTTTAAATTGTATACCATGGATTTGAAATTTGCGAAGGTTTAATCTTAATAAGTATGAATTACTTAGTTTGACCAAAGTAAGAACCTAATAACTTATTTTGTGCACGTAAATAGTCGTTTTTTGTAGTAATAATTGTTGAAATGGAGTATAATTCTCATAATCTATGCCTAAAAGTGCGGCGGCTAGTGGAATAATTAATGTATTTCTTCCACATAATTATTATTATTTATAATAATATTATTCTGAACGTGAATCTTGCCTTAATAGCTTTGTCTTAATTATGTTCTTAATTTGGGCAAACTAAGTAATTCATACGCATTTAGATTGAAATGAAACTTCGCAAATGACAAATCCATGGTATACAACTTTAAACCTACGTTAAATGAATAAATAATTATATATACTTATAGCATTTCGTGTTTTAAAGTTGAAATCGGCAACAGCTGACATATCAGCCCATAGAAAAAGCAATCGCAAGCCATAGACAATCACACACATTTGACAATCGATTACGCATGGAATCGATTTCGTATCCTCAAAATATACAGAATCGCTTATCTGAATTATTATTAGACTTTTTTATTTCCAATAAACATGACTTTTCTAAAATATTTTTTTCAAATAAATATAATCAAATTCTTTTTTGGAAACAAAACAAAATTTTAATTAAAAATCTAACAATACAGTCAAAATAAGCTGAAATTCTTTGTTCGGCATTCTGTCTTTGCTGTTCAACTGCCAAGTAGGCTATACAATATACAAAGCGCTATCAACTATCAACCCTTCACGTGGAAGGGAGAAACCCCCCCCCCCCCCCCACTGGTTCTAGGTACTCTAGTATGCTAGGTTACTAGGGACGGGGCAGTGTAGAGAATTGGGACACAAACGAGAGTGACATTTCTGTCTGTTCCGTAATAATGTTTTGTCAGCGGTCGGACCGGCTCAGCGGTAACTGACGTAATTGTGGAAACCTACCGGTCTGATAAATAGTCCAACATTACGAGTAGAAATGGGGCGAGCTTTTCGACTGTAATTCAAAGCCAGAACTTACATTCGAAAAATTTCCCGACTCCTCTTTTGGACTTGTATTCATGACTAACGATTTAATTTGTTTTCGTCTTGGGTATAACATGAATACATTATGTGAACATTCTCGGCAAGAACCAAGTAATCTTATGGATTCGATCTACGACCCTTTGAGAAGAATCTCCATAAGGTTGTTACTTATCTGTTTTTTTTTTTGTATTTTTACGTAATAAGTTAGAAGTGGTTTATAAATCATACATTTATATTTTTTTAGTACATTACGCTTTCGACCAAACTTATTATGATTATTTGGACTTAAGTTATACGCCCATAGGCATATTTTACAAAAATGTGAAATACATTATAATTTTGTCTAAGAAGAAAAAATTGCTACAAAAATTATAAATTAGAATCCACGCAGAATAATAATACGTGATGCTTACATTCTTATTTATTTATGAGGTTTGTTATTACAGATTTCTTGTAACTTTATTCCGTGCAGTTGAACACATATATTATTTCTGATAAATTGCCAACTGCTTGAGATCTAGGTGCAAGTAACTAAATGATCCAAACCTGATATTGTTTTTGTGCATTTAATTACATGAATAATAATATATACTTAGTATATTTTCCGCACGTTTCAAGCAGAAGAATCTCTCTCTCAGTATGGCCCTGGTGTAAGAATACAATTCATAATTGAAACGTTGCTTGAAATGTGTGGTGGACCGTATCTAAATGGCCAGGTACTTTACCACCTTTCGATTCCCAATCTCCTTCCCCTCCTTATTACCTTCAGCCTCACAACATTCCCCAATTCGAAATGCCATAGTCTCACTGGCTCCAGATGAGAGCAGACCATAGTCCAGAAGGAGACTCTGGTGCGGTATTCAGTCAGTTGTTTTATAGTCCATTAACGCGTTCATCTGAAGCAGCATAATTCGTACGTCGTTTCGAATGTTACGTGTCAGTCAACCGGGATAGTTGGAACTCTATTAACGGGCAAATGCCTTGTTGGACAGTCAAAGATCATTATAAAATGTAATATGTAATGTTTTCAAAATAAACAAATAAATAAAGTAAAATATTTCTTCTGTACTTTACTGTTTGTTCAGTTGACTGATATTATTAAAAATTAAGTATATTTATTTATTTATAATATTCACACCTTTCGGCTTTAACATTATATAACGTAGTATTAGGTATAACTAACATGAAAAGACAGTTCTGGAAAGCTTGTAAAACAGCATGAAATAGAAAACAGAAGTTGAGAGAGACATGTGTAGATTACCAATCAAACAATAAATGTTACATATTGCAACAATGAAGTAATATACTTACATAATACCAGTAGTTAAAAACCCGCTCCGCAGGTTTTTGCTGCTAGGCCCGGCGGCCAACTTTTAGTTCCCCTCCTTGCTCCCAAGTTCCCCTCCTGTCCCTCCCCTCCGCACCCTTCTGAGTTTCCCTTTTCCCCTTCCCCCTCCCCCTTTCCCTCCCCCAACCCCCTTTCCCTCCCTTAACACCCCTCCACCCTCCCCCCTCCCCCTTCTCACGCCACTGCCCCCATCACCCTCCCCCCTCCCCCCACCCTCCTCCGTCCCTCCCCCTTCCCACCCCACTCCCACCTCCCCCGATCCATTCCACCATCCCGCTCCCATCCTCACACCTCGCTACAAATCCCCAATGTTTCAAGCAATCCCGATCGCATGAACGGTTTAGCAATGCGTAATTTCATGATGCCAGAGCTCACTATTGTATACAGAAACCATCGCGGGCATGCGCACATCAAATCCCCAATGTTTTATCGCAATCGGATGAATGGTTTAGCAACGCGTAGCGGACATACAAACATTTTTTAGATTTCTCTATATATGGATAGATAGAGAGATAGAAGATAAATAGAAGATAGACAGAAGGTAGATAGATATACAAATAACTTAACTTGAAGATGGGGCACATAGAAAATTTTTAATGATAGATTAATAATAAGTAAAATATATTTCAAGTAGAGAAGATGTCTACATATACTACGGGAAATAAACATCATTACCAATGAATCAATAAAATTAAGAAAATCTGTGAACAACATAATGAGAATATCCATTTTTGTAGGTTGTTAAAATTATTTGCCCAAATTTAAAATGATGAAAAGAAAAAAAAGTTTCTAAAATAACTAACTCATAATACAGGTATAATGATTTATAATATTTCTATGAATCATGCATAATATGTATTGCATTTCAGAACACAAACAAAACTTCCAATACCTTTACATCTCAATTACGGTTGAGAACTCATGTTCTGTTCAAAAATCATCAGGTCCTGCAATATTTCAAGCAAAGTACCAACCATTCACCCTACAGAATATAAAGGGGTCCTTCTGAAAAGATTTATATTTTGAAAGGAATATCAGAAAACCATGTTATGAAATGTACACAATATCTTATTAAAGATTTGTGTACAAAGAAAGATGAGTTAATACGATTAACGTCTAAAGTTCAATGACCTAATTTCAAGTTTGTGATATCATTTTTTTTGGTAATAAAAAAATATTGATGAAAGCAAAAATACTTTACCAAATATTTCCTTATTTTCAGGCAGATGCCTTTTATAAAATAATTCTTTGCCGTAATTTTTGGAACCACGTAAATATTATAGCGAACATTAGGCATGTTGAAACTAAATTATAGCAATTTTATTCCAGATTTCATATTACAAGCGACCTAATAAAATTGAAATAGAACGTACTAGAAGGGCGGACACAAAAAACCAACAACATTATGACCTCTACATTAATTAAGCAAAATATTATTTAATTAAATGAAGACTATATAAGCGAAACTCAATCGAAAATATATAATAGTATAGCAAATAATTTCAAAATTTATTTATTTATTTATTGTAAGAAACAAACAGCAATTTATATACAGGATGAGTTATACAAGAGGTTAAACATGAGGTAAGCCGAAACAGTTTCTTATGCTAATGTTGGTTTTTATGATATAACTAGCTGATCCGGCGAACTTCGTACCGCCTCAGAATCAAAAACTGTTGTCAACTTATTAGCTGAATTGATCTAAATTGTTTCTCCCTGCGTATACCATACCTTGATCAAAATTGTTTCTCCCTGCGTATCCTTTCCCCTCTCGCGTTCCCTCTCCCTCTCCCCACTCCACTTCTCCCCTTCCCCCGTCCCGCTAACCCCCCTTCCTGAGTTCCTTTCCCCCCTCCCCCCTCCCCCCTCCCCCCTCCGCCCTCCCCCATCCCCTCTCCCCCCCCCCCCCCCCTCCCCCCCCCCCCTCCCTCCCCCCTCCCCCCTCCCCCCTCCCCCCTCCCCCGGTTCACAGTTCAATATTATACCCCTTACAATATTGCTGCAGTTCTTTCAAAATAGGAGAATTCGTTCCATACAAAATGTAAGGGGAAAATAATTTTCTTCGGAGTGGAACACCCTTTACTTTTAGGGGTATGAAAAATAGATGTTGGTCGATTCTCAGACATACCAGATAAGCACGCAAAATTTCATCAAAATTGGTCCAGAGGAGTAGTATGGTAACAAACACCGTGACACGAGAATTTTATATATTAGATATACAATTGTAATTAGTAATAACCATTAAATGAAAATGAAAATAACAACAACAACAAAAATATATATAATACAAAAATATATTATACATAGAAACCATCGTGGGCTTGCGTACATCCAATCTCCAAAGTTTCATGGCAATCGGATGTTCAAACAAACAATATATTAGGTCCTTACATATGAAATTGGCGTTTTGCCGTACTGGCAACTTTGATCTCAAATATCTTCTCTTTGGTTAGGAATTCCAAATTCAAATTTATACAGCTATTTACTCATGTATTTGTGTTTCGAAAATTATAATTCATTTGTTTTTTCCTTATTTTTTCTTTGCGTCACCTAGTTTACAAAATGGAATACTTAAAATATCACGTTATTTACGAGTACGAGTTCCACCGTGGCACCAGTGCTGCAGAAACGGCTCGAAGGATTAATGATGTGTATGGCGACGGTGCCGCAAAAGAAACCACATTGCGTTTTTGGTTCCAACGTTTTCGTTCTGGAAATTTCGACCTGCAGAACAAGCCCCGTGGACGGCCGGACACCAAAGTTGATAATGAAGAATTAAAGGCTATTGTGGAAGCGGATCCATCGCAAACCACGTCCGAGTTAGCTGCAGGCTGCGGTGTTAGTGATAAAACTGTTATAATCCACTTGAAGCAAATTGGGAAGGTGAAAAGCTTGAAAAGCTCACGAATTGAGTGAAGCAAATCAACAAACGCGCGTTAGAATGCTAGACCACACACTGCACAACAAACGGCTACAAAATTAGAGGATCTTCAATTGGAATGTCTAAAACATCCACTGTACTCTCCGGACCTTGCCCCAACAGATTACCATTTTTTTCGAAATTTGGAAAACTTCTTGCAAGGGAAAAAATTCAACTCCGATGGGGCAGTCCAAACCGCCTTCTAAGATATTATTGATTCCCGTCCGAATGGTTTTTTTGTAAAGGGATCGATGAACTACCTATGAGATGGCAAAAGTGCATAGATAGCAATGGTACATACTTTGATTAAATAAATATAATATATTTAAAAAAAATCGACTTTATGTTCCTCCCATACAAAACGCCAATTTCATATGTAAGGACCTAATTAAAGATTGGTAACTAATTCACCAAAATTGTTTGTTTGGGTTTTTCAATGGTTGGTTATCTGGTAAAAACTTTAGGTAAAGTTCTTGTTTTATGTGTTTTTTTGTGGTATCACCACTTTTATTATAGTTAAGCGCACTTGAAATAAAATAACGCAAAACTGCACTATATAAATATTACGTTATTATTATTACCAGAATACCTTTTATTGTGATCGCGACTTTTCCTTGCAACAAAAGTAGTTGATTTAGCCAAAATAATTATCAATTAAATGCTTGAAAAATCCGGACTTGCGCTGTGGCTAATGATTGGAAAAATACGTGAATATCTAAGTTTTTGAATATATTTCATAATATTTTAAAGTGGATGGTTTCTTTAGCCCGACGACGCGACGGTGAGAATTCATATAGAAAATTTTTCCAATTGACCCAGTTTTTCAATACTTGAGGTGAGTGAAACAAATGGGTAATTTTTGCCGTCTGAAGGGTTCATTCGAACTATTTATCGTCTATATAATATATATTATATTATATGTAAATCAAAATATGCTTTTTTCAATGAACGTGGGTTGTATATGCATTGCCTTATTGAGCACAGGAGATTTTTTTTTTATTCACAAAAAGAATCATAAATTACAATAAATTTTATACAATAATTAATTACATTACATAATTATGTATTTGATTTACCCCCATAAATAAGCAGTGCTTGTGTGTATGGGAGATGCTTTAAAGTTTCCTCGCGAAGGTTTTTGATTCTTACAACCATATATATCTGAAAAGTTTTTTTAATCATTTCAAAAAATCTTACGAAACTGTCAAAAATGTCAAAATTTGAGAATGACGTTTTGCCAACATCGATTGTTCAATCAAAATACAATTTTCGAATAAACTCTTTAAATTAATGAATTTAATTGAAGTACTCACCTACGGTACTATCCAACATCGAATACTTTGAATCTATTAAAAAAATATTTATATTTATTTTAAACTAGCTGGTCCCGGCATGCGTTGCTATGCCATTTAATAAAGAAATTATTTCTCCCTGAGTGTCCTTTCCCATTCGTCCCGTTCCCCTTCCGCCTCCCCTTCTTCTCCTGCGTCCTCTTCCCCTCTAGCGTTCCCACTTCGTCACCTCCACCTTCCCTCTCCCCACTCCACTCCCCCCCCCCTTCCCCCGTCCTGCGAACCCCCCTCCCGAGTCCCCCTCCCGCGTTCCCCTTCCACCTTCCCCGCCTTCCCTCTTCCCTTTCCCGCTCCACCGTCCCGCCAACCCTCCTCCCGCGTTGCATATATTCAATCCCAGTACATTCAGTTTTTAAACAGCCCGCGTGCCACCTTTTACAATTTTTATTCAAATTTCCATTTTTCATGTGTATTAAATTTGGTACCTAACATAGGTACCTATTTAAAATATCTAAAATTCTTCATTCGATTCAAACTATTAGGGGTGTATCTACTTTAAATAAATTTATCACCTTAAAGATATTCAAAAATAGAATCCTGATTTAACAATCATTGTTTTGCAAAATGTCTTTCTCAAACACGCGAACTGTCAAACGAGCGAAAGTCGTTAGGTTTTCTGAAATTATCCAATTTTCTGCGCAATTTTTTTAATTTTTCTCTTCGTAAGAACCATCCCCGTACTTCAAGGAATATTCTAAAAAAAGCAGTTCGGCCGCTCTCGAGATTTGCGCTTAGCAACACATTTAGCGATTCATTTTTATATACATATATGGTATGGTATTCATTTTTATATACCTATGGTAGGTACCATATTTGATTGATTGTTCTTATAATATACAAAATGAATGTTTGTAATATATGAAAAATTGTAAAAAAAATGCAAAAGATGGCACGCGAGCTGTTTCAAAATCTGAATGTACCGGGTCGGGGGAGGGGATCGCGGGAGGGGGGTTCATGGGAGTGTGGAGAGGGAATGCAGAGAAGGTGGAGGGGGAATGCGTGGTGGGAAGGGTACATGGGTCGGAAAGGGGAGGCGGAAGGGGAACGGGACGAATGGGAAAAGTCATGCAGGGAGAAACAATTTCTTTAATAGTGGCATGGCAACGCATGCCGGGAACTCGATAGTTATAAATAAATTTATTCAGATTCACCACTTTTCCATATGATACATTTTTTCTTCTTCATGAGTTACACATAACCTCAAGATTAGTTTTCGAATCTGTGTATACATTATCAGGCACAGACTTTTCTGATAAGGTATGCGTGACCAATAATGACCTTAAATATAATATTATCTAAAATACATCTGCATAAATATAACTCATGGTACAATAAAAATAAACAAATAAAATAATTACTAACATTAGCTCCAAACAGGAGGTCATGCGGAATATAATTTTGTTCATATCATCTTTGTGGATGCTGTGTGGAGAGTTTTTCTTAGGAGAAGAAAGAATGAACATGGGTTTTCAAGAGATCCATGTTATAGGAGGGAGAAAATTGTAATAATGTTACTAGAAACCAGTCTACGTAATATAATATAGTTTTCTGTGGGACCGCTCTTGCTTAAAATTTTACTTTAATGCCTCGGGTCAGATTTGTAGAGCCTTTGTAAGTTAGTTAGCAGACGGAAAATATTCCGATAAAGCTGGAAAATCCATCATTGTCTCGATGTTGGGATTTTTAAGCACGCACTCCAAGCCGGATATTTATTATTTTTCCCTGTAATTTTTTCGTTCCGAGGGAGGGCACGATTATTCCCAAACAATCTGAAATTTCCGGCCTCGTCAATACTCTCGTTAAATTTAATTGTGAATTTTTTTTATTTTTTGTGAATCACTCGCAATAAAGGATAAAGTTTATGATTCCATTCGATGCAAAAACACTGAGCTTTTCCAACAAAAAATGTGATTTAAGTGAAAGTTTTGTCGATGGCAAGCTGGTAATTTATGTTTACAATAAACTGTGATTTAAAAAAGGATTTTAAAATTCCATGTATTTATAAAATTGTACTAACTAACTAACTAACCATCAGTAGGCGGAGAGGACGGACCGCCAAACAACTCGATCTTGGCATACACTCCTTGCCTCATTCACATTCATACATGCTCTTCTATTATTCCGACTCTTCACATGGCCCGACTCACGTATCTGATTCACTTGGTCGTGCCATGTCTTCCTCGGGCGTCCCCGACTTCTTCTACCATTCACATTTGCGTCATATATTCTCCTTACACTCCTTTCCTCGTTCATTCGTTCCAAGTACCCAAACCATCTGAGCGTCCCTTTCTTAATCTTACTCATTACGCTTACATCAACCTTGCCTTTTTTCGGATCTCCACATTTCTCACACGATCGTACATGGTTTTACCACACGTACGCCTCAGGGATCTCATCTCTACAGCATTCAGTCTACTTTCATCCTTCCTCTGTCAGTTTCATGCCACTGCCATACATCAGGGTAGGTACAAGCACTGCATAATGACTTCGCCTCTTCGGACAGTTTTTTGTTGGCGCCAACGGCGTTCAGTCCTCCATTAATAGAGTTGCCTGCATTAACCCTTCTTTCGATATCTCTGTCAGCCTTCCCATCTCTCGTAAACATACTACCCAAGTACACAAATTCATCCACCTGCTCCAAATACTAATCATTCACAACTATGTTGCACATTGCTTTCATACTCTCTCTTTCAAATACCATGACTTTAGACATACTTACATTCACCATTAACAAATTCTTCATACATACTTTATAAAATTGAATTATGGTAAATAACAAAAGCATAAAAAAATTGTAACTAACTAACAGTTTCGTTGTTTTTTTGCAAGTTTCTTCCACGTTTTAGAGCGCACTAGATGCAATCTAACTTTAGAAACAAATAAGTCGCTTTGCCTTGTGTTATTTCATAAGTTGTAAAGAATAGACGTTTAGCTGGAGATGAAATAAAATTAGTTGGAAAACTGCAATAAAGCATGTTTCATTGATATTTCTCTTTCAAATCTCTTGAATCTTGAAATAAATGATGTATTGATTTAATTGGAAAAAAAAATACTCAAAAACTATAATTCAATACTGTATTCTCCCTATTTTAATTTGGGAGGCGGGAATATGCACCGCCGCCCCGGGAGCCATCTATTGGATAACCAACATTCCTGCCATAGATCACCCCAAGTGGTTAGCTAAGTTTGGCGACTTAGCAATGGTGCATGGGGTGAGGTTTGTCTAGGTCTTGGCGGCGGACGCTCTTTCTCACCTACTGCGTGGCGGGCCGGATCGGGAGAGATTGGTAGAGGGAGGCGTTTTTTTACATTAACTCCGCACAGGAGGCCTTGAGGAAAATAATTTCCCTCAGGGCCTATGTCATCTGGGATGCTGTGTGGAGGGTCGTTTTAAGGAGAGGAAGAAATGAACATTGGTCTTGAAGAGACCCATGTTGTAGGAGGGAGGAAACACAGAGGCCGGCAAATCATTCCACAGCCGAGCTGTTGAACACAAGAACGAGTCGAAGAAGCGACCCGTTCTCATATGACAAATGTCAACCATGTACAAATGTTGGGCACGGGTTTGGCGTGTTTCTGACTATGCACCGGTGCCGAAGGGATCAATGACGCTAATTCCTCGGAGCATCTTCCATTGCAATACCGGTAGAACAAGGATAGCATTCCCACCCGACGCCTACGCTATAAGGATTGCAATCCGTCTTTTAAGATGGGAGAATCTATCAAACGGACCGCCCGTTTCTGCACAGAGTCGAGGGCATTTTTCAGGTATTTTGGAGCTCCAGACCAGAGGTGGCTGCCAAATTCAACTGTGGGGCGCACTTGTGATTTGTACAGGGTAAGCAGTTGTGTAATATTAAAGTACGCCCAGTTTTTGAGAGGCTAACTTTACTCTGGCTTCGATGGAGCCCCCATATCTGAACTGGTCACTTAGGGTTACACCAAGCATATCAATGGAGGGCCTGTTCGGAAGATTGCTTACGTTGAAGGAGACTCTCTGACCTCTTTGACCTCTCCAGCCAGACTATCTCACTCCTGAACACATTGACTCCAGGATTCCTACCCACCTCTCATACCTTTTTTCTTCCCAGAACTTCCTCTCTTTCATTTCTCTAAAAAGACTCTCCATACAGCATCCCCAAGATGACATAGGCATTGAACAGGGATTTTTTTCCTCAGGGCCTCCTACGTGGAGATAATGGAAAAAATAATTTTTTTGTATATAGTAACGTAGGTAAGCACATAGTTATTTTTTTAAATTTAGGTACAAACGAAAAAATTTACATCTAATATTATACGTACACCTAATGTACCTGAGGGAGATATAGCATTTTGGTTGTGCATCGCAAGTGCATCACGTGCAGGAGGTTTGCAGCATTAGTTGAGCATGCACGTTTGTTGTGTTTGGAGTCAGCTATTGGATAAAACTATGTAAGTTGTATGCTTGTAGGTGAAAACAGTTTGCTGGCTTGATGTATTCATCGATCGCGTGTTCTGCACCGATTCTCCCTGATGAAATGCGACCTGTAAAAGTGGTTCGCTGTCGTCCCGTTGTAAAGTCACAAACGGCGCTTTTATCTAATAATTTATGTCATGGAAACAACGCCGTATATACTGAATGCGCGAACCTTTATAAGTATGTAAAATTCTTCACAATCCCTATCACGTCTCGTTATTTATAAAATCTACTAGCTGGCTCCCGGCAGGCGTTGCAATATTTTTTTTACATGAGCTTCACAGGCCCAGAAGAAAATAGTCTCAGGGCCTATGTCATCTTTGGGGATGCTGTGTGGAGGGTTTTTTAAAGGAAAGGAAGGAGAGGAGAGTTCTGGAAAGGTAAAGAGTTTAAGGGGTGGGTAGGAATATGGGGTTCAGCGTGTCTAGGTCATCCGCCTTCAAGACCTAGACAAACCTCATCCCAAGGACCCCTGCTAAATCATTAAACGTAGCGAACCACTTGGGGTGACCTGTGGCTGAGGTGTTGGTTATCCAATAAAGGTTCCCGGGTCGGCGGTACCCATTTCCGCCTCCCTAATTATTCATATTCAAAAAAATAAATTGTTTCTCCCTGCATGTCATTTCCCTTGCGTCCCTGTTCCCCTCCCGCATCACCTTCCCCTCCCGCGTTCCCCTTCGACCTTCCCCGCCTACCCTCTCCCACTCACCCGTTCCACCAACCCCTCTCACGTGTTCCATAAATTCAGTCCCAGTACATTTTCAAACAGCTCGCGTGCCACCTATCACAATTTTTTTAATTCAATTTTTCATATATTACGAATATTCATTTTTGTATATTATAAGAACAATCGATCAAATTTGATTCCGAACATGGGTACCTATTTAAAATATCTATAGTTTAAAAAATCCATGGACAACTCTTTTGTTACAAAAAAACAGCTGCCTGCTAAATTCTCATTCGTCAAACGCGTGAACTGTCAAATGTGCGAAATTAAAATAATCGTCAAGTTTTTAGAAATTATTTAATTTTCTGCACAATTTTCTTAATTTTTCTTTCCGTAAGAAACTTCTATGATTATTTAAACTTTAAAAAAAATCAAGGGAAACAAGGATATATATAGATAAATAAGATGTGTATGTTACTATTTCTTTTGTGTTTTAAACAATTTCAATTCAATTTGGGAGGCGGGTATGGATACCGCCGCCCCGGGACGGTTACTGGACAGCCAACACCCCTGCCATAGTTCATCCGAAGTGGTTCGCTACGTTTGGTGACTTTGCAAGGGTGCCCGGGTTCATGAGGTAAGGTTTTTCACCAACTGCCTTGCGGGCCAAATCTGGAGAGACTGGTTCAGAGAGACCTAACTAAGACCTCTCCAGCCGGACCCTATCGACCCATCACCTTGCAGCGCAGTGAAAGCGATGGTTCAGACGTCCTTTACTCTTTGACACATTGACCCCTAGAATCCAACTCACCCTTCATACCTTTTTCCTTCCCACAACTTACTCTCTTTCCTTCCCCTAAAAAGACCCTCCCCAAGGCATCCCTAAAGATAACATAGGCCCGAAGGGATTTTTTTTCCTCAGGGCCTCCTGTGTGGAGCTGCAGTAAAATAAATTCGAGTGCAGTTTACATATGGTAGAAGCGAAACTTTACCAAAACAATCTCAACCAATACTTGTAAAGTGAGGTCATAATAAAAGCAACCAATGATCGCAGACTTAGCGTAATTTCCGTTTCATATCTCAACCAAAGGAAAACCAAATCACAGCGAGAAGTTTCACTTCAAAAACACAATATCGTTAAACGATTTGAAGACGTATTCAGTTAAATTTTTTGAAAGATTATTTAATAATACCCATAAAGTGCCAATCATCACTACAAATAAGCACCAAGGTTTTTTAATCATGGTGCAATTATTTCCCGCCTTACTTTTATATATATAATATTATAGACATCAGCATCGTCGCCTTTGTGTAAATATACAAAAATTATTAGGGTATTATAAAACGATCACTAATTTTAGTTCAAAGATAATAACGTGGCTGACAAGTCTTCGAAAAGGGGGATGAAAGTCAACAAAACAAAGAACAGGTGGGGAGGGAACGGCGGGGGAAATAGGGGTGGATGTCTTAAGGAGGTAATCTTATACCAACAGCCAGGTAACGAACGCCTTACCGTAGGGCGGGTGGACACGACTAGGGCGGGATTCTCCGTAAGGAACAACCTCAACTCGGTAACCCAGTGAACGAAATTCTGTTCGAGGGTTTGGCCAAATCGTTAGATCGAATGGAATGTCGTGATAATGTTAAAATAATGAAATTTCAAGTCATAATCAACTTCAGTGAAAATATTAGAACAATGGAAGTGGTTTCTGATTATAGAAGTTGGATTACGCATTATGTTATTCTTAAAATTAATAAATTAATTTTGCAAAATCAACACTATTATTTTTATTTTTAATTTAATGGGTAAAAGATCGAATTGTAATATTAGGGGAAAATATGAAATTGGCGTTTTGCCGTACTGGCAACTTTGATCTCAAATATCTTCTCTTTGGTTAGTGGTTGGGCGTTTACACAATCATAGCTACACTTACCTACATACATCTACATATTATAACATAGACTCTGTGCTTGTAGCTTGATTGTCACATGTATCCCATCCCTAGCAAGTTCCTTCCCAATCCAATCCCATCCCTACGTTGCTATGAACCGTTACCATAACAAAATCAGTGTGTCGTCAATCGAACCTTGCGTAAGCATATAATTTTACGCTTCCCGCATTTTATACCCGCATATGAAAGTAAAATACCGCTAATACAAGTGTATGAAACAAAGGCAACACATGAGAGAATAGAAGTAGATACCACAAGATTCCTCAGTAAGTCCTTCCTTCCTTTATGTGCATTCATTTCTATTTGTGCAGTGGTCTAACATTCACACAAAAACACATACACAAGGTCCTTCGACATACATTCGCACCTAAATCACACACATAAACACTTCTCGCAAAATCATTCAGTTATGAATTCCAAATTCAAATTTATACAGCTATTTACTCATGTATTTGTGTTTCGAAAATTATAATTCATTTGTTTTTTCCTTAATTGTTTTTTTTCTTTGCGTCACTTAGTTTACAAAATGGAAAACTTGAAATGTCGCGTTATTTACGAGTACGAGTTCCGCCGTGGCACCAGTGCTGCAGAAACGGCTCGAAGGATTAATGATATGCATGGCGACGGTGCCGCAAAAGAAAACACAGTTGTGTTCTTTTTTTTTTGTCGTTCACTACAGCCTTCTTAAATCTGGCCAGACGATTACGGCAGATGTCTATTGTCAGCAACTGCAAACCATGATGGAAAAGCTAGCTGCTAAACAACCGTCGCTCTAGGCCACTGCTGCTTCATGACAACGCTAGACCACACACTGTACAACAGACGGCTGCCAAATTAGAGGAGCTTCAATTGGAATGTCTAAGACATCCACCGTACTCTCCAGACCTTGCCCCATCAGATTACCATTTTTTTTGAAATTTGGATAACTTCTTGAAAGGGAAAAAATTCAACTCCGATGGAGCAGTCCAAACCGCCTTCAAAGATTTCATTGATTCCCGTCCGAATGGTTTTTTTAGTAAAGTGATCGATGAACTACCTATGAGATGGCAAAAGTGCATAGATAGCAATGGTACATACTTTGATTAAATAAATATATTACATTAAAAAATAAATCGACTTTATTTTCCTCCCATACAAAACGCCAATTTCATATGTAAGGACCTAATATTTAACTATCCCTTTCCCAGACTTCATACGGTATTTGAATGAAAACTTTATAAGAAATATACAGTAATTCAAAATTTAATTTTTTATCAAAACATCACAACGTTTTAAAGTGGAAAGCTTTTTTTTTAAGAAATCATTCGGTTTTTGAATTTACTTGGAAATGAGAAATAAACCTTTGGTTTTATTTTGCAAGTCGGCACGTAGAAAGGAAAAAAAGGCCATTTAATCATACATTCCAAGGTAATATTTGGGAATGTACTAACGCGTAGCTATCTGCCATTTTGAAATGAGATTTAAAATCACCTATTTAAAGTTAGACATAAAAAATTGAGTGATTTCTAAATAGCTTAAATTTCTATACGCTGCTTTCAGAGACCAAAAAATTAACAATCTGAAAAGACAAGTATCGTGACCGTTCAATCGTGAATATTTGCGATTTGCGAACCTCTTAAAAATAAAAATTATACTTAACTACATAGTAAGTGGTAAGCAATATAATAATAAATATTTAATGTTTTGTCTTTATTTTTTTAAAAGGAACCTATTATAGTTGATTAATTACCTAAGAAAAAAACTAATGAATGGCATTTGGACGACTAGATCACACTGGATCAGTGATACAGTTAAAGGTCTATGCCCACTACACCGTTCCATACCATGACCGTAACCGTAGTGGCGCATGCAAAAAAATATTCTTTGTATCGATCAGTATGAAACGCTGCCCACTAGACCGTTCCGTCACCGATCAACACCGTCGCATACCATGACCGGACTGACGGCGAATTCTCGATGACAATATTTTGCAGCCGGTGCCGGTCTGCTCTATACATGGCACGCGACGGTGTTAGAACGGGGATCATCCGCGTATGATCCCCGTTCTAACCCCGTTCTAACCGCGTTGCCACTCCGTCAGTTCGTGATTTGTGTTCATTTTTCGTGTTTATATCCAGGTATTTTAATGATATGACACTATGCTTCTCCTAACGCGTCAGTCCGATACGAAAACACAGGCGAAATGATATAACGGGCACCGATAGAACGGGCACCGTATACCTATTGAACGGGGATGGTACGGACACTAACCGCAGTGTATACGGTCACTATACCCGTTACGTACGGGTATAATACGGTGTTAGCACGTTCTAGTGGGCATAGTAGGGCGTAGCGTGTTTATTTCGTGGCTGATACGTTCATAGTACGGTCATGGTATGGAACGGTGTAGTGGGCAGAGACGTTAAATGGTTGTAATGTCGAAAAGGTGGAAAGATTTACTTACCTCGGCAGTATTCTCACGGAGACTCTTGACCCAGATGTAGGTTAGGTGCAGAATTGAAGCAGCAAAAACTGCATTCAATAAAATGAAATCCCTCTTCTGCAATGACAATATCAATTTAAAACTAAGGCAGAGAATTTTAAAATGTTATGTGTGGTCGGTCTTGCTTATGGATGTGAGACATGGACCTTCAAAGTAAATACCATGAAGAGGTTAGAGGCTTTTGAAATGTGGCTTCACCGAGAAATGCTCAAGGTCCCATGGACCGACATGATTACCAACACAGAAATTCTCCGGCGGGCTAAAGCAGATAGAGAACTACTTACATTGATAAAAGTCAGAAAGATTTCGTATCTGGGTCAAATACTTCGAGGGGAGAAGTATCACTTGCTCCAATTAACATTGAAAGGCAAGATAGAGGATCGCCGTGGAGGAGCTATTCCGGGCAGCGCAAGACAGAGAGACATTTTCCAGAGTGATCGCCAACGTCGGGGGGACCTGATAGGGCACACCAAGAAGAAGAATTACCTAAGAATTACCAAAGCGCAGTGAAAGCTTTTCTACAATTTTCTAAATGTAAAATACGGACATGATGCCCAAGATTCATGTTCTTGAATATTTCGTAATATTGAGGATTTACTTTTTTAAAGAAAAAAACAATAACTTTGTGAACACCACTTTTATTTTAAATACTTTATGCCGACCGGGTTTCTCTACAACCGTAGCTTCATCAGGGCAGAATAAAACTCTACTTTATTTTAAATTATAATGTCACATAACAAAGTATCTGCTTCATACGAACAATTTTTTTTAGTACTTAAATAAATGAAGAAAATATAAGCGAAACTCAATCGAAAATCTGGAAACCGAAAAATCAGAAAATCATATTGACACCTCCGGGACTCGAGCCCAGGACCTCTTGCTTTCCGGGCAAACGCGCTAACCACTGCGCCACGGTGTTGATACGAAATTCGGTCATGTTTAACTGTACCATACTTCGACTAAGAATTACATTATCTTCATTTTCTTCAACGCATATATTATTGGCAACTATCTTTATGTACTAAATTCGGTCATGTTTAAACATGACCGAATTTCATTTCGACACCGTGGCGCAGTGGTTAGCGCGTTTGCCCGGAAAGCAAGAGGTCCTGAGTTCGAGTCCCAGAGGTGTCAATATGTTTTTATGATTTTTCTGTTTCCAGATTTTCGATTGAGTTTCGCTTATATTGTCTTCATTTATTTAAATATTACAATTTGAGGTTTTACTCATAAAGTTAAAATAAAAAATAGAATATATATTTTTTTAATTTATGAAGATCTCTTTTGGAAGTGTTCATTTAAAACCGCACATATAGCTCAAGATGTAATCAACATTTTGTACTTATTGATTAACCTAGATATTCGCAGTCTGTAGAACATTTTGTGAAAACGGAGCGCGACAGACAAAAATGCAACTTGGCATTAAGAATAGATTTACGATTTGAAAAACGGCAAGAATCTTGCGTTAAATTCCAAAATGTATGGTGCATCCCACAAACAAAGCGCTATTCAGAACCGTGTGAATGTCGCCTTGCTTTTATTCTAGGCCTCTAGACGGCTCGAGGTCTCGTCGACTGAAAATAGACAAAATACAAAGAACACCGACGGCTGAAATGTGTTACTGAAATAGCATTTACTACGGTATGTGAACGCGAGCATACGAGAGATTAGTATGCAGACACACAAGAGGAAACCGGGCAGAGTTTTCTCCACACAAACGTAATGCCCAATTTCCTCCCAGGATTTTAACACCACTATATTTTTTTATAATATAGTATGGATGACGACAACTAGCATGTCGGTACGAATCGTTTTATTTTATTAGATATTTCATATGGGAGATAGGACCCTCCAAAAATCGTTAAAATTGCCTGGTGTGAACGCCATCGACAGACGTTCAGTTTACAAACTACAAGTATTTTTTTAGAAGCAAAACGTTCAGACGTTATTATTCTCTTATTGAAGTGAAACTTCTATGATTTGGATATCGGATGAAACGGAAATGACGATTACTGCACCTGCGACTCACAATTGCGCTTATTGACCGCTTTGATTATGATACCACTTTTAAAGGCTCCTATTGATTGAGATATGAATCGGAAATTACGCTGGTCTGCGCTCACTGGTCGATTTGATTATGACCTCTCTCTTCAAGTATTGGTTGAGATTGTTTTGCTAAAGTTTCACTCGATTTTTTTTAGTTATGAAAAAAACTTAAAAACGAGTCCAGTTTTGGAGGAGAAAAATAGGGAATACAAAATCTCGATTTTGATGATTTTATTTATGTATTATCAGCCAAACGTGCAATTATCGCTTTCGCTAAGTAGTCGGTGTAGTCAGAGTGACATGGATAGCAACAGTTTGGTAAAATATCTATTGATCAAATTTTCGGTTTCCTCAACCTGTAATCGGCCGAATCGCACATGCGCGAAAAAATATTTCGAAAAAAATATGTTTGTCTGCGATTTTGACCCTTCTGTGTACAGAATTTGTGTGAAGAACAAGGTCAGAATCGCTTGCGCCAACATTTCCCCACAAGTTGGGTAAAAATTTCATTCACCTAGCAACCCCAGAATATTTTCAAATATTTTTATCTGTGGCATCAACATGCCAAATTTGCCGCGAATTTTATATGTCAAAGTCGATGCGTGTTGCTTGACAAAAATATCGTAAAACCTATCAATTGACGTAATTAACGCAAGTAATGTTGTTTTGGTACATAGTTTATTGTTCTAGGAATGTGTTTCGGTCAATAAAATACACGATAACTTAAAATTAATCCACAAAACATTCAATTCAAAGTCATGCTTTGTTAGGGAATTTCCGTATTTTTCGTGGCTTGTGGCAGGGTGTGTGTGGCACACAGGGCAATTTTTACTGTGCATTATGTGTCTCGGTAAACATTTTAACAAAACGAACCAATTAATATGGCGTGTTGACGTATTTGCCGAAAGCTTTATGGGTATTTAATATCTAATAATAAAAAAGCAGAGTCAAGGCAATATATTTATTTTTATTGAAATAACTCTTGTTATAAAAAATAAAAGGTTTTAACGATGAATATAATAAACCATCAAAGAAAAGTGTCGCAACTGGGACTCGAACCCAGGATCCCTTTTCATACCGGGTCGCGTATTTACAAAACCTATAGCGATTCAGTCGCGGTAACGACAATTTACATTTTAAATATACGTCTGTATTGGTTATTTTTTATCACACTGCAAAAACAAAAATTTTTCTAAAATCTAGATAAAATAATCTTTCTGATGTGTATATTAGAAATCAATAACTTTATTTCTAAATATTTAAATTTTAATGTTATTCCCAAATATTGTAAATACACCTCTGTATTGATAATTTTTTATCGCTTTGCAAAAACAAAAATTGTTCTAAAATCTAGATAAAATAATCTTTCCAATGTTTATATAAGAAATTAATAATTTTATTTCTAAATATTTAAATTTTGATATTGAAAATTTAAAGCGACTGAAACGCGGTGGGGATTGTAAATACGCTACAGGGTCAGACGCCTTAAGAGCGTTTAACCAGCCAGCGGACGAAAATCCACATTTCGTCGAAAGTTGTTCTTACGATCGTGCAGGGCAGTTAAAATGAGAAAGATTTATTATTCTCCGTGCCAGCTTTTAAAATTATAACTCAATATCGAATTTATCTCAATCCAAATTAGCTTTAATTTATACCTTCATCCAAAAATGCTGAAAGGAGTGATGATGAAACTATTAAAATAATGTACTTTTTGTAATTATTTTTTGATTATAAGTGTTTATCATTTTTTAGTTATGTCTAAATTTAATAAGAATATTAAAAAAATCTGAAATATATTAGTTTGTAAGTGCGCAAATAAATACACAAATTTACCAATTTTCGTCAAGCAACACATGTACGTACATATTTTTTAATGATTTTATTGAAACTAAAATTAAAATTCTAAAACATGCGTTTGCTATATAATGTATTGATTTATTTTACTGCATGATTATATTATTTGAAATGGGTGTGGTATAATACAAAATCTTTTTTGAAAATTTAACAAATCTGCCAACGACCTATGGAATAACCTTATTATATTAAAAAATTTAAAAAATTCTCAAAATTCATTACACGCGAATGCTAGATAAAAGAACAATCTTTCGAAATCCATTTATAATTTTTTTGTGAAAAAGAGTCAATACGTCTAAAATCTGATTTGAAAATGAAATATTTCTGGTTTTCTCTGGTAATGCCCTCTTAATCAACTCTGCCATTGATACCTAATATTTTAAAGTATTTTTTTCGGTTTTATATCAATTCAACGCCCCTTTGAAAAGTCAGCTCCTTACCTTACCTAACAAATACTATTTTATATTTGTTTCATCACTTTTAATGACTTTTCAAAAGTGTGATGAGGTTGCACATTATTGAGTTGTCCTATTACCTTTTCTAATGATAGACTTGTTTCCACTTTTTATTTTTGACCTTTACCGGTTTAGTTTTTCACGGCCGTTTTCTGACTACTATATATAATTATAATTGAATTCCACCACGAATTATCAATATCATAAATACAAATATTATTGATTTCTGTAAGTATTTTAGTTTTCAGAGAAAATTTCTTAACCAGCAACTGCTTGCGTAATATATCTAGCACTATAATTAGTAGTACTTCTGTAGGCACTAGCGAAAACCTAAAAAAATGTAAAATACCCTCTACCAAAACCTTTTTTCCCCAAGAGTAGGCGTCAGGGTAAAATCACCTTCCGATATTTATAATTCATCATTAATTTCAAAGTATTTTAAAAAACGAGCTCCACTCTATTGCAGTTTCTCAACTTATTTTCCTTCGTTTCGAATAAAACCACTTATTCCTCAGAATTTATCAAAGAAAAACACTTTTCAAAACCACTTTTCTTGCAAACGAAAGGCATTGTTCTATTAACAGCCTTCGAAACTGTCTACTCAAATTCTGAATAAAATCTGGAAAAAACATTTACCTAGAAACTTGCAGCTGCTCCAAGGAAAAACGTACTACGGTCGATTTTAATATGAAAACTTGAAGCATTTTAACTTTCAGACAGCTGTTCGAAATGGTTATGATGTTTTTCCTACATATTTGTGTGAGCCGGGAGCTTTCCACAGACAATTCTGCTAATTCATGATGAACGGTTTCGTGAGGGAATTTGAAACTGTTTCACGAAAAGCTGCTTAGCAAACATACAACACTTTTTTTAAATTCCGTTTTGATGCAATGCAGGCCAACATTACTTACGTAAGCAATGATTTATTGTATTCATGAATAAATGTTCCTAACATAGTGTTGTAGCATCGCCTTGTACGGGGTGACTGATTTAATGTTTAATATTTAATTTCGTAAAGGAAGAGACGTAATAAACGAGCAGAAAAAAGCCATTTTTAAGTCACGATCAAATTTACACATAGGGATTTGAAGTGTCATTTATAACAAAATGTATGAAGTAGAACGGCTCTAATAAGTGGCACATTCAGATTAGCAACAAAAATTATTGGTATCTGTCAATAAATTTTCAGGACTAAATAATATTTTAGGAGATCTAATCTATTGGGCGTTATATACGATGGTCCTACGACAATAACACCACAGAGAACATCCCAATTATCACCCAATGCAATCACTCAATCTATCATTGAGTATGGTATCATTGCATGGGGAGGGGGCACTTTATCAGCTCTAGATCCTGTCGAAAAGGCGCAGAAAACAATTATGAAAATTATTCTCAAACTTCCTCTAACTGCAAACAGTGACCTTATATTCAAAATAATGAGACTATTTGATGTTCGACAGATCTATGTAAAAACTATCCTCATGTATCTCTTTAAAAACAAACATGTGCTTTACGAAAAAAAAATAAACTTAAGATTTACACGTAACTCCAACAAAGACATATTGCAAGTTCCAGCACTCTCTTCCACCTTTGGTCAACGTAGCTTTAGATACTTTACCACAAAAATATTCAACATTCTCCCAGAAAACATCAAACTGAGTCAAACACGGGGAGAGTTTAAAAAATATGTTAAAATATGGATACATTCTAATGATCGAGCCTATACTGGTGCCCTCACCCAAACGCCCAGTCATTGACAGTTGTTATTGTAGTAATAACCTTGCAGTTTATGAATTGTGTAGGTATATGCAAACAATAATGTTAACTAAAATAAAGTTTTTGCTGTATGGAAACCTACTTTACACATTTATAAAAAAACCATAGATAAAATTGCGAGAAACAATTAACAAAATTCTGCCTCAATACAGGTTCACCTAGTGAGGCAGGCTATGCACAACTAAAAATACTGTAATAACTATACTACTCCTGTATAACCTTTCTTACGTTACTTTCTATTTGTTAATTTTTCTGTACTGATTGATGTAATCTATTTGTAAACTACAGTAAGCATGTAATTTTTTTAGTTATATTGTTGTTATTTCATTGAGTTTTACGCACCAGATTTAAATGTCGGGTTAAATTTTCCCCACAGGAAAAACTAAACCCTTTCACACACTTCCCCAAATGATCATCTAGTCAACCCACGCTATGCAATTGCACTATATAAGTATTATAAATACAAAACAATACAAGAACAACATGTCAACCTACTAGAGACCAAATGGGAATATAATTCACCGACTCCAGATATTTTCAGATCAGAGGGTTCGGCTCTGTGGCATTTCTAATTGAACCTATAAATCCCTCAATATAAATATTTAAAAAATCTTTTGTAATCCTACATGTACATAAAATTACTGATTTTTGCATTTTTATATACAAATTCTTTGACAAATCTAATATGCTTAAATTTTGAATCAGATTCCTAGGTATTATGCCAGTGGCCGAAATAACAAATGGTAATATTTTTAGGAGAAAAAAAAGCCATTTGTTATTTATTATTATTTCATTGAGTAAAGATTATTATTATTATTATCGAGAAGCGCATAGTGAACGCAAATCGCTGTTATTTCCGCCTACAAAACCAAATAAAATCTAGACTGCTGTCCAGAAACACCAAGATATTAGTGTACAAAACACTTATCAGACCAGTACTCACGTACGCAGCTGAGATTTGAGTGCTAACTAAGAGGAATGAGCGAGCACTGCACGTTTTTGAAAGAAAAATTTTGAGCCGTATCTTCAAACCGTTTTAGAAAATGGATTTTGGCGCAGACGTTACAACAATGAGCTATATACTCTATTTAAAGAATCTAAACGTCACAAAATTTATAAAACTGGTAAGACTTCGGTGGCTGGGTCATGTAGAGAGAATGACCGAGCATCAAGCACCAAAGTCCCTGCTGAACTCAAGACCGATAGGGCGAAGGATCCGAGGAAGACCAAAATTAAGATGGAGCGACAATGTCCTCAAAGATATATCTACCTTGGAGCTTCTAAACTGGAGAGAGCTGGCACAAAACCGAGATGAGTGGAGAAAGACCTTGAGGAGACCAAGACCCACCAGGGATTGGATAGCCAAGAGTGATGAGAGTTGTGGAGGTGTTTCCTAGAAGATGCCAGGACATGAAAAGGGTTGTGGTGCTAATGACGACGATGGGAAATATTCAGCGTGAGATTCAATTATTATGATTTTGTTACAAGGACTCTGAATTGTTAAAATGCTATGTATTATAAGCATCAATTTTTACTTAAAAAATTCAGAAGTTCAATCTGGTCGGTTCGCACTTTATGTCACTTCAAATTTTTTAAAAGCATTTATTTTTTATATAATGAATAACTGATTACTTTGTATAAAACCACTATTTTTAAAACAATATCAACATGTTTCGACAACAATGTTGTCTTCATCAGGATATGTTACTATAATAAATGAAAAACAAGTATAGACAAATTAGAATAAATTAGAATAAATTATAACATAGACAAAATATTAAAAAGTAGAGGTGATTAATTACTTACTAATCATAAAAATAGTTATACAAAATTAAATATAAAAATTATTTAAGGAAAAATAAAATTGCATTTATTTTTTCTTTAACAGCGCTGGACTGTTTAAAACATTTTACAAATACTTTGTTTAGGCAAAGGATGACAATTAATCCAAATTTGTAAACAGTTATGGTTCATTGGGGTTAACCGAGTTGATCAGTTGGACGTCCATCACTGACCGAGGGCAGGGTTAGATTGATGGAGATCATCGACTGATTAAAGAGGGTCCATATTGAACCACCCTGCTTTTCGTTTCAATTTCTGCGTGAGGTTTTTAATTATCCAACTGAATTAATTTAAATGTCTGCAAGAAGTCACTAAGCGACAAAATGATGATTCTGAGAAAATCGACTTAAAAATTTCAGCTTTCTTAAATCTCTTTTATCCAAGCTAAAATAAAAACTAATTTTTTTAAATGCTCTTTTATCCATCTAAAACAGCTGATTTTATGTGAGAATTAATCTTCTTTTTTTATTCATATTAATAGGAAAAAATATATAAAAACTGTAATTAGAGAATTTTCGCAAAAATAATGTAACAACGAATGGTATCTAATATTTTTTTCGCGCAAGAAATCACCAAAGATTTTTTTAAATCTAATGATCCCACTTTTAAAGTCATGAAGATGTTTGGGTGATGTTGAATCAACAAATTTGATATTCATTTCAATTTCATTTTTATTTTGATAAAATCATTAGAATAACCCTTTTCAGCATTATTTTCACACAGGAGGCCCAGATGAAAATAATGAATTAAATTTAATAAATCCCAATATTTTTAAGCCCTTATTAGAGATTTCTGTTATGTGGTTAACAAATGAAAGATTTCATTGAAAAGTCTTTAATTTGTGTTAATGTCTCTTGTGAAAGGCATCACTTTTCAATCAAATGAAAGATTTGATTGAAAAGTGATGCCTAAGTCTTTAATTTGTGTTAATGTCTCTTGTGTTAATAGCATTGTTATCAATATTGTAATTAAAAACACTGAATTTTTCATTCGAGAAAATCTAACTATTTGACATTTTCAGATATTTAAGCAAAGTCTGTTTTCATTACACCAAATTAACAATTGGTTGATATTATCTTAAGAATGTCGCAATGGTAAATATTTTAAATAATTAAAAAAATTTTGAGGTCATCTGCAAAAAGTATGATAGATACATCATGAAATATTTTTCTAAGATCATTTATAAACAAGATAAATAAGATTGGCCTAGGTGTGAACTCCACTTGTTGCATACGTTTTTTTTCCGACAGGGAGGTTTTTATTTTAACAATTTGTTGTCTTCCAGTAAGATGAAACCAGGTTAACCCGTTTGCTTGTTTAGGAATAAATACATCCCTAATCGCGTTATACTTTCATGAGACCAAAAACGTCCCGAGCGACCTTACATTTTAAAAGCTATATATCTCTCTTCCTCTCATGCAAACTTATGTATTTTTCTTTTAACCAGAAAGAAAACAAAGTATTGCTTCTTATTGTCTTTGTAATATGAAAGCTATCTTGCATAGATATTTTACAATCTCGATCCAAAGTGACGGTTTCTGATTTTTCGCACGAAACGCTTCTGGATTGTGAGGTGCGAATATTATGAACCAAGCAGACGGGTATATGCCACGTATGCCAAGCTTTCTTAATTTCCAAAAGAGAATTTTATGAGAAACTGCATCAAAGGCTTTACTAAAATCAGTATAAACACAGTACTTGTTTTTTTCTTAAAAAGCATTGGTTATAAAATTTTCATGAGTAATTAAGTTGAAAAGAGTACTTCTACCTGGCATAAATCCAAACTGCTAAGGTGATATTGCAGGTTTTATTTGTGTAAAAAGTTTTTCAAGTATTAGGCATTCAAAAAATTTCGGTATGGTGGATTGAATGCATATTGTTCTGTAATTAAAAATATTACTTTTATCACTCTTTTTGAAAATTGGAGTCAAATAACTTATTTTCCACTTATCCGGAAAAATTCCACTGGATAAAGATGGGTTAAACAGTTTGGTTAATGGAAGAGCAATTACTTTGACAGATTCGTTGATAAATATTGTAGTGATATTATCCCGTCCCGCTAAAAAAAAGGCGTGTCAAGCTATAAAAATGCCTGTCTCGACACAGGTATATCATAGTGAGACAGGCATTGAAAAATATTATGTAAACAAACAAAAATAAAATAAAAACTACACATTGCAATGTTTTTCGTCCAGAGTTACTTATTTGTCTATTCTTATATTCTTTAATTTTCTTAATACAGAAACCTTTGGTTTTGAAACCACTATTTAATTCACTATTTATTAATTTTAAATATATTTTGAAACTAATATACAACTGCATATACAAAGTTACATATGCCGTTAATAGTATTCCCCGTAATATCCACTTTATCCACTTATGTACCTTGATGTCAGAAATGGAATTTACATAATATACGGATACATACATTACATCATAATATTGTAGGTACCTATTATTGGGCATGACGCAGATTGCAAAATCCAAAAACTACCATTTTCTCAGAAAGAATTAAATCAAAATTAAAATCGTGTTAAATTGATTATCACATCTTCTTATAGTACCTTGCATATTTACAAGTAAATTAAGATGGCATTTTTAATAATAGTTTTTTATTGTTTTTATTTCTTGCCAGGGCAATCCTGATAAGATACAAAACTCAGTTTATGGCGGGAGAAACTTAAATTCTTATATTATATATACTCTATTTTTTAAACAGGTATTTTGATGGATGGGATTTTAGATTTTCACGGCCAAAAGTATTTTGTTATTTATTTTTAGGGTGTTATGCCGTGTTACGCTACCTCCGCTACGCTACCTGTCCGAAACGTTGGCTAAAGGAGGAGGTAGCGCAACACGGCATAACACCCCAAAAATAAAAACCAAAAAAATGTATTTTGACGTAAAAATGTATGTTTCTCATACAATTCAGCATAAACATTTTATAAAAAAAAGTTATGTAGAACCAAAACCAAGAAAAAAAATCAATAAAGAACAAAACAAGATTGATGATTTCAAACAAAGTGAAAAGAAAAAATAAAAAATAAAACTGAACAACACTTGACAAGAAAATTACACATCTTACTTTTAAATGTTCTTACATAAAAACATATTTTTTTAAAGCATTACTTAGATTTTTTTTAATATGCTGATTGTTTTTATACGAATCTGGAAACGAATTATATAGTGTGTAGGTAATATACTCGTAGTTCAGAGATGTTATCTAATATTTTTTTATTCTATTTATTTTTTCTTAATATATTTAAATTACAAAGGTATAGATTGTTTTCCTCCACGCTAGGAGTTCACCTGTGTTGTAGGGGATATTTTTCAACTGTAAATTATAAATTGTAAATAGTAAAACAAACAGAGGGCTTAGTTACAGTATACAAAAAAATATATAATATACGAGTAATATAGTGTTTGAGGAACCGAATTTTAGTGTTATTTTGAATATTGTGGTCGTGGAAGTCTTGAGTGTAAACTGGCTTGATGTCAGTGTGAGTTGATTGTTGAGTAATTTTTTATTGTTGGTGCTTGTGAATTCATAATTAGGAAGGATTGTAAGGATAACAGAAACTGAATAGAAGTTCATGTTATTCGTAATGTTAACTTCTTTTAAATTAGGGGATGGGGAAGGGGTCATGATGCTTTTCAGAGGCGGAACGTAATACAAACATGAAAGACGAGTCTTTGAAAATAATGTCACGGCTCAATATTTGAAATTAAATTCTCACTATTCAAATATAATATGAATTTATTATACAGCGCATACTGCGCTCTTATATGTTTAACAAGTTGAGAACCCGTGAATAATGACAGGGAGAAAAAAGACGTTTTGATTTTTTTGCGAAGTGTTTATTTGATCACAGCACGTGAATGCCGCACGTAAGGCCGAATTGTCAAATTACAACGCCAAAAACATTTTTATTTTAGATATCAGAAATACTTAAGAAGAAGCTACCTGGGAAAATCTTTCAAAAATAATTTATAAGAGTTAGTTGTAAATGAAATTGTGCAACGTCGAATTATAAAAATTATATTGAAAAAACCAAGAGACTATCCAAAACACCTTATTTTTAAAGAATTTGAAGTATTCAAATTTAATGATCAAAAAATATAAAAATTCAAATAATAAAAGAAAAAAAAACCATAGCTTTTTAACTGAAAGTCATACTCGTCAAAAACATATATTTCCATCACAAAAATGTGACACCTCATTTGTACTACATTACACATATCTAGGAGAAAAATACTTCAATAGCCTACCCGAAAAGATGAGAACAATCGAAGCTGGTAAATGCCTACTTAAAGCAATTCAATGTAAAAATAACAAAAAGATGAAATTATCTTCATAACTTTTAAATTTGTGTATTGTTTTTAAAATTCCTACCATAATTAATTATATGATACAAAATATATTTTTCATATCGATACTCGTCCCTCTTCTAACCACAAGCGTCTGCTTCTTTTTATTGATTATTTAATTTAAAAAAATACATACGAATAAAAATAAAATTATTATTATTATTTCGTATTTAATTATTTCTGTACTTTGAGTTAGTGATAAAAGTAGATAAGATATAACATGTAAATACAATTAAACTGTTAAATAATTTTTTTTCTTTCATTTTTTAACATCATAAATAAGTAGTTCTTTTCTCTTAATCCTCATTTTCTTTAGAGCGGGGTTGGGAAGACTACCTGAAAAGAAGGCGTTCAATTTAACAAAGGGGGTCAAAGGGGGACATACTTGTACATTTATGGTTTTTTATATTCATCTGCTCTGAGATATTTCTTCTAACTTGTATAAAAGAGTAGTGGACCTTTTAAAAACTCTAGATATCTATATATTTTTCCACAAAAATAGTATTTAAAAAACATACATTACAACAATATTTCGTATAACAGTTATTAAAACAATAATAACGTATTCAAATACATGCCTGACGCTTCAATGTCCTTTTGAAAACGTTTGATTTTAAAATACGGAAAATTGAAAGAGCCGTTGTAAATCGGTCAATGATTCCGCGGAACTCACCATTTTTGGCTGCGCGAAAGAAAACTCAACTATTGACACATTTGGGCCAAATAAATTCTTGCGGTTCATTTTAAACTGGTTTATAGAGAAAATTTTCGATGTATTTTTGATTAGTTTGAAGACAATATTTTTGGCGCTGTAATTTGCTTTGGCCGCTCTTGTGTGCGCCGGTTAAATGAAATATGAGAAATTTCCTTTTTATTCCTTCGTCTCGTCGCTGTCAATATACAGTCTTGTGTTATACTTGTTGAAAGGCCTTTTAAAATGCCAGAGAAAATTTGGTTTTTTCACACATGGGTACACAATTGTCATTTAACGTAGACAACGTAGTATTTCACAAAAAAAATTATCGTGAAATTAAATTTATCAGGCAAATAAAATGACATTTTTACCTTTTCATCCAACCTTTTCACTTTTAAATCGCATGAATAGCGAAAAACGAAAAGTTATTGAAGTATTTCTTTTATCCAGACGTCAGGGGAATTTATTTCAAGAATTTAATCTTAAACTATTAAAGATTCTCATTTTTTTAAGGTTAATAGAAAAGTATGATGGTACTAATAAAAATATGCCAATGCCACAAATTACAGCTAAAATCATTTAATTTGAGAATTTTTCAAAACGTAAAAATATAACACATTATGTTTGGCGTTTTCACTAACGTGTGCGGAGCGAAAAAACTTTTCAATTTTTTTTTTCTTCCTCCTTGTAATAATACGTGTTTATTCAAAATTTGTTGCAATTATAAGCATTTTACTATGTTTCATTCAAATTTTTAATTGTTAAACTGGATACAGGCTTAGGACGGATTGTTTTACAGAATTCAATTTATTTATTTATTTATTTATTTATTGTTTGTTTGTAAATATTACATAATACAATATAATGAACTTAAAATGTCCAACTAGGCAAATGCATAAATTTTAGGACATTCCAATATGATAATGTTTTTACATGTAAATTATAGTAAATTATTTATTTATTTATTTATTAGTAAGGGACAAACAGCTTATACATAAAACATAAAGATAAAAATATACATTGTTAAATCGAGTCAAGCCAAAAAAGTCTCCTATGTTAAAGTTGATTGGAGATAGAGTTTTATTACATATTAAAATTAATTTGAGGTGAGGAGGTGAGGAAGGGGAATAAAGGAGGAGGATAGGAGATGCTCCGGATACTTTTCACAATCGTATTAATTTTTGATCGTACGTGTTACTTCTAATCGATATTTCTGTAGTGTATGGCTAAAAATGTCTATATTTTGAAATTTTGTGTTATATTGCGCACATATACGGGGAATTGTTGAATTTTTTCTAACGTTAGTTCTACATGTAGGCAAATGAAACAAATGGGATTGCCGAGTTGATCTTGACGGAATATGAATATTTATTAAGTTGGTTAGCTCTGGAGAGTCCAGGCCATTATTAACAATTTTAAATAATAAAGTTTGGTCAAAAATTAAACGTCGTGTATAAAGGGAGTTGAAATTGTGGTAATTAATAGATTCGTTGTAATTTAAGAAGTGTAATTTTTGTTTATAATTTATGTGGTTAAAAATTTTTTTTTGGATTTTTTCGATTCTATCAATGTGAGCTTGGTAGAAAGGAGTCCAGATTGGTGTGCAGTGTTCTAAGTGGGGACGGATGAACGCTGTGTAAAGGGAATATAGAGTCTTAAGGTTGCGAAAAGGTTTCGTTATTCGTATAATAAATCCTAGCATTTTGTTGGCCTTGTTGATGATTTCATCAGTGTGTTGTATAGAATTTAATTTAACATCCAGTAATACCCCAAGGTCCCTGATAGATTCTACTTCTTTGATAAGTGTCCCATTTAATCTATACTTAAAAGGAATTTTATTTTTATTACGTGTAAATGATATTTTTTTGCATTTTGAGGTATTTACTACCAGTTTGTTTGATTCACAGTAGATAAAAAGTCGATTGAGGTCCTCTTGAAGTTTAATGCAATCTTCGATTGATTTGATAACTAGGTATATTTTTTTATCGTCTGCATAAGCTAGGTAATTGGCGTGTAAAAAACATTTGTGAATATCATATATATACACATTGAATAATAATGGCCCTAAATGAGAACCTTGAGGTACACCGGAGGGCACGTAAAAGAAGCTGGACTTAGTTCCCTCAACTGATACACATTGAAGTCTACTCCGAAGGTATGAAGTAAGCCACCGAAGTAGGTCACCGTGGATGCCTAATTATTTTAGTTTTTTAATTAGAATAAAATGGTTTACCTTATCGAAGGCCTTAGAGTAATCCGTGTAGATTACATCTACTTGGTTTCTATTGTCCATATTGCTCGTTAAATATTCCGTGAAATTTACCAAATTTGTAAGTACCGACCTTTTTTGTAGAAATCCATGTTGTTGGTTTTGTATGTTGCAAATAATTGTTGTATAAATTTGATCGTAGATAATTTTCTCAAAGAGTTTACTAAATACCGTTAGCATTGAGATTGGGCGATAGTTTTCAATGTTGCTTTTTGAACCAGTTTTATGAATAGGGATTATAGTTGCTTCTTTGAACTTTGTAGGAAATTTTCCTGCTCCTAGTGACATTCTAAATATGTTAGTTAAGGGGTACGAAAGATTTTTGGCACATTTTGAGACAAAGTATGGCGAGATACCATCACTGCCAGCACCCTTACTAATGTCTAAATTCTTCAGGTATTTATTGATTATTAAATAGTTTATTTGTACGTTCCCAATCGGGTTATGATTATTAACGTAGGTAAAATCATCGAATATACTGGGATCATTCGTGTCATTATCGTTTACGTAGGTGGACTGAAAATGTTTAGAGAATAGTTGGCATACTTGATGAGCGCCGGTGCCTGACTCATCCTTAAGGTGCATGATTTGTGGGATGCCATTTGTTTTACATTTGCTTTTAGCATAGATCCAGAGTTGTTTATTATTTATAAGAATATTAGATTCAACTGAATTTATGTATTGATTATAGCAATGCTTCTGTAAGTGTTTTTGTTGCGTACGTTTTATAGAAAACTCTATGTAGTCTACTGGATTATTATGGGATTTCCATGTTTTATGTAGTTTTTGTTTCTCTTTAATGATTTTAATCAGTGGAGCTGAATACCAGTTTGGAAATTTACTCTTTTTGATGATACGTTTAGGGACAAACTGGTTGATGGTATTGTTTAAAATGTTGTAAAAAGAATTGACCACTACGTCGACATCCGAATTCTCCAGAGTAAAAGACCAGTCTGTCATTGACAGATGTTCGTTGATTAACTCGTAATTGGCTTTTTTAAACAGATAAATTTCTTTAGGTGGGGCGTGAATAATAGGAAGTGTATCGATTTGAAGCATGATTTTAAGTGATGGGTGGTGCGAGTCTTCGTTGACAAGAGGATCGCATGCACGAGATACATGGCATTCCTCATTACAGATAACTAAATCGAGAATTCGGTTATTTGCATTTTTTATGTAATTATATTGGTTTAATTCAGAATAATGGATTGTGTCTGCAAGTGAGGAACTAATTGCGTTCAAGTTTTCAGGTATCAAGTATGAATCATTGTTATGTACATTCCATGTTACGGTGGGCATATTAAAGTCTCCAATTACAAGTAAAATGTCATCGGGATATTGATCTTTTACGTTAGAAAGTAAGCAAAGGAATGAACTAAGTGAAGTTTCATATCCTGGACCCTGTGGGAGATATATACAGGCTACATGAATAGTACGTTTGGAGGTAAAGTTAGAGGAAGGAATAGTTACCCAGATGCATTCAGCATTGCAGATCAAGTCTTCGCGAGGGTAAGCATTAAGATTGTTATGTGTAATGATCATCACTCCACCGCCTCGACGAGAGTCTTCTTGGTTGTTTAAGCTATTCATTGTAATGTTATTTGATCTATCCCGCCTGAAAACGCTGTAAAACTCTGTTGGTACTAGTTCCGGATCTAAAATAGAATTAATAAGCCATGTTTCAGAAATACCGAATATGTCACAATCGTCATTCAATAAAATATTATTGTGAAATATTTCTGTTTTAGTGCGTAGTCCTCTACAGTTTTGATACACAATAGTTATCATCGCAAATTATGTAAGTTTTTTTATAAGTGTTAATATTTTTTGTAAAATTATTAGATAAAATATAAAATACATGAAGAGTTTTATGAATGACACGCGCGATATTATATTATACACGTAAAATAGTGAAATTAAAATGTGAGTAGCAAGTACGAGGAGCATGTTAGGAAATAGAAGGGGGATGGGAGTGGGGTGGGGGAGGGGTGTAATGTTAGAGATAAATAATGATAAAGAATGGATACAGAATGCGTCGATTATTCGACGAATTATATAATCCATATCTAAATGAAATAAATGATTATAAACAATATCAAAAAGATAAATAGTTATAAGGAAATAGAAAAAAAAAATACATAAAATAACTATATTCAACAGAAGGTTCAATAAAGATAAAAATAATAAAAAGTGCAAGTAGTGCGCGATTATCTTCATAGTATGGTTGTACATAAATAAGTTAATTGTTGGTACGTATTTTTTTATTTTTTTTTTTATTTTTTTTTTTTATTTCATATATTTTTTATTAGTAACAGATATTTGGGTTTTTTTTGGCTACCACACTAGGCTAAGCCCGTGTTGTGGTAGTCATACATTTAATATTTTAACATTTCAAAAAATATTAAGAAATACTTGAAACTAAAGAGAATAAAAAAGACCATATTTTAAAGAAAAGTAAAAATGAAAATTCAAATTCAAATTTTGAAATACAAAAATTAATAATAAAAATTAAATGTTAAGAACTCAAGTGTTCTGTATAAATTAAAACATATAATTATATAAATCAAAATTAAAAACATATATAAATTTAGTGAAAAACTAAGAGAAAAAAATAACAACATTTTAAAGTAAAATAGAAATACAAATGGAAATTAAAATTTTGAAATGCAAAAATTAATAATTAAAATGTAGTGTTAGAACTCATGAATTCTTTAAAGTGCGTTCGTCCCCTTTCAAAAATCCAATGTTGTACACGTGTTATAAAAAGAGAATTAGAATTACTTGACTTTATGTCAGTACTCAGAGCATTATATATTTTAGGAGCGATGAACCAGAATTGTCGTTGAGCGAATGAGGTGTTAGTTTTTGGGACCACGCAACCCAGGTTTGATGAAAAGCGGGTGTGTGCTTGATGTTGTGGAGCAATTAGTAGATTATTTTTTCGTATATAACAAATGCTTGTTTTAGTAAATAGCTGTCGAATATCTAAGACCCTGATTTTTGCAAAGAGTTCATTTGACGGATGGGTAGGTTGACATTTAAATATAATTCTCAGAATTAGTTTTTGAACTAAAATAATTGGTCTAATAATGGATTCAGCACAACCACCCCATCCCACTATACCGTATATTGCTATGGATTGGAAAAGGGCAAAGTATACGCCTCTTAGAGTCTGTAAATCTAAGATAGACCTAAGGGAGTAGAATATATGGCAGAGTTTACGAAGTTTTTTTACTGTGTCACCGATGTGAGCTTCCCAACGTAGTTGGTTGTCTATGATTATTCCCAAATATTTAACTATTTTTGATGATTTGAGGGTCGAACACGTACAATTAATATTAGATGTGGTTTCCGGATTGTCTAAATTGAGTGGACACGAGTGGATGATTGGTTTAGGGCAGTTGTTGGGTATATCGTATTTGCGTATGGAAAATGTCATATATTGTGTTTTGTCGATGTTAAGTGTGAGGAGGTTTGTGTCAAGCCAATGCTTTACTTTTATTAGAGCATTATTAGTTTTGTTAATAACTGATTGCCATGTTTCATCTTCGAATATTAAGACCGTGTCATCAGCAAATGATAATATTTTTCCACCAATATTCATGGCACATAGTGAGTTGATGTATATAAGAAATAGAATTGGTCCTAGTATGCTACCTTGGGGTACACCACAGGACACAGATAGTTTATTGCTTATATGTATTTTGTCAGATTGGATGAGAGTTTGTTGTGTTCGGTTTGATAGATAGTTTTCAAACCATGTGTAGGCTACTTCAGTTATTCCAATTTGCTGCAGTTTTTTTTAGCAGTAAAGCGCGCCTTCCACTGCGAGCGGAGCGCACTCATTACGGAATCCGCTCGACTAGCAAACGTTAACTGCATACAAGTGCTTCCATCAAGAACGAGGCCAGCGAAGCGGACTAAACGAGTTAAATAGTTTCGAACGAGTTCGCTCCGCTAATGCGAGCGGAGCGGACTCCGTACGATCTCCGCTCGACTCGCACACGTTAACTGCATACAAGTGCTTCCATCAGGAACGAGGAAAGCGGAGCGGACCGAACATGTTAAAATAGGTCCGAAAGAGACCGCTCGCGCACACCATCGCCGACTAGTTTCTAGCGGACTCCGCTCAAGAACTGTAGCCAATTCAATTCAGTTCAGTTTCTGTCGCCGTGCAGATCGCACGCCCAGAAATTACGATAAACACAGTAACCGATAAATACAGTGCTAAGCAGTTAAATATATTGTTGTTGTAAATTTAGCAGGCTGACTGACGTTTTTATTCGCCAGACAGCCCGCATAAAAGTAATAACACATTATGGACCGGAACGTACAAGGACTAATTGACTCTATTAAAAACGAAATTAAAAAATGCTCAAGTATCAAAGAGGCGAAGCAGAGAATTATCATAGAGCAAGATATATGCCAGTTAGAAGAAATATGGTGCAAGGAAAAACTTCAATTACAGGAGAAAATAATTGAGCTACAAAATAAACTGATATTAAATGAAGAAAAACATTCAGAAAAAATTGAAAATTATTTAAAAGAAAAAAAAGAATCAATTAATACAACATATAATAAGTCAACCTTTTCAATACCTTTACCAGAGGCCAAGTACTCACTAATAATTGCAAGTGAAAATACTAATTCAACATCTGATGATATTCGAGATATGATAGTTAAAAAAATTAAAACATCGCAATTGGGTATTGCAGTTAATGGGGTGCAAAAAGCATCAAACAATAAACTAATTATCTCTTGCCCTAATAAAGATCATTCAAAAAAACTTACAGACGAAATAAATACGGTTTTCAAAAACAACCTAACCGCAAAAGAATTAGAAAAAAAGAATCCGAAATTATTCATAAGAAACCTACCAGTCAACTTATCAGAAGAAGACATAATGGAATCATTTAAAACCCAAAACGATGGAATAAAAATCATAATGGATGAAAATCCAAATAAAAATACCGTTAAATTAGTAAAAATGCTTAAACCAAAAGCACAAAATAATCTTACGAACTACATAATAGAAACCAGTGGTAAATTAAGGAAATATCTTATATCTAAAGAGAAAATAAATATTGGATACTACAGAGTGCGGGTGGAGGACGCAAACCCAATTATGCAATGCTATCATTGCTTGAAATTTGGTCACTCAGCTGTCAACTGCCTAAATAAGGACAAGAATGCCACGTGCCTACACTGCGCCATGGATCATCCTTGGAAAGACTGCCCTAATAAAAACAAAGAACAAAAATGCAAAAATTGTGATCTCCAAAACAACACATTCAAGTCTACAAACAGTACAAATCATAAAGCAAACAGCAAAAACTGTCCGTATTTAAAAAAAATGATGACTATTGCACAAGGGCGTATAAATTATGAATAGGTATGCACCTACTTTTATTTTCTTAACAATGTTAGCCCTCATGGTTGCTCAAATATTAAAAACTCAAAATCAATATTTATATGTTTGTATAAAAAACGCTTGTTTTCTGAAACTCTCTACAATTTTAGTTATAATTTTCTGTAAAACTTTAAACCAAAAAAAAATCATAAAAATATTATTAACCTACCATCAAAGTGTTAAAGATTCATCAGAAATATTGAAAAACTATTTAATTATATTTTACTGTAAAATTTTAAAACAAAAACAAAGCACTGAAATCTTAGCCTACTCTCAAAGTGTTAACGATTGTGGAATATTATATACTCAAAACAACATTATAACACTACATACTATATATCTTATTTATAACATTATCACTAGAAATATATTGCCAGGTTATTCTTCAATATTGTTACCAAAACCATTTCAAGTCAACCTTGATATTATTATTTATGAAACATTATTGGAAGTGAATCATGATTGTTCATTATTATTATTGCTGCGAACTTATTTATCATTTCATTTAAAATCAAATTCAAATTTAACAAATAGTTGTAATAAATGCATGTATCAACATGAGATGCCAATGCCAGGGAAAAAAATGTATACGAATATTTTAATTATTAAGTACTTTATTCACAAACATTATGTCTTTTAGTTATATTGATGATGACAGTGATATAAATTTTTGTAAGGTTAATGACCTGTGTGAATGGTTCAGAAAACAAAATACAATGAAATGTGAAAATAATAAACTTAATTTTGTGGAACTAAACTTAAGATCAATTTGTAAGTACTGGGACCTATTCCATGTTTATTTTAAAGACTGTTTAAATCACATTGACGTACTCATGCTTTGCGAAACTGCAATTCGTAGTGAACTTGTGAATCTTTATGATATCCCCGGATTCAATTCGTATCACTATTGCAGAAACCATAAAACTGGTGGAGGCATTTTGTTATTTGTAAAAAATAACCTTTCCTTTTCGCAAATATTTCTGGACACTAAATATTTTGAGAATGTTTTTGGAATATTGACACTTCCAAATAACAACACTTTAAATGTCTTAGCAATATACCGACCCCCAAATCTAAATAAGCAAGCATTTTTGTCAGAAATATCCATGGTGTTTGAAAACAATATTAAATCAAATGAAAGTGTAATATTTTTCGGCGATGTAAATTTAAATTTATTAGATAAAAATGATGCTGATCATTATAAATTATGAAAATATCCTCACAAATAACTATTTAAAAAAATGTATAAATAGTGTTACAAGGGAGGTAATAGTTCAAGAGAAAATTATCAGCTCATGTATAGATCACTTTTTTGTCCGATTAAGCGGAAAGTTACCCAATGGAGTAAGCAGTACAATCTCAGCATGCGTGTGTGATTATAACATTGCCGACCACCACACAACAGCTATTAGTATACACTATAACACGGTAGATAATTTCGACTCTAAAGATACTTATAACATTCAAATTCTTTCACAAAAAATGATCGATAAACATATTTGTAATTATGATTGGAAATCGCTTCTACAGGAAACCGATTGTTCTGTTATTTATTTAAAAATTAAAAGTTATTTTGATGACTTGTATAAAAACAGCACAATTAAAATAAGCAAAAAATGTAAAACCCGGCCTTATGCTATAAATGATTGGATATCTAATGATACGCTATATAAAATTAAAAAACGAGATTATTTATATAAACGTTGGAAAAATACTCCAACAAACAAATACTATGAAAAAGAATATAAAAGTTTTAGAAATGTTTTAAATAAATTGTTAATAAAATTAAAAACCTCATACTATAATGATAAATTCAAAAATCTATTTCAAGACTCAAAAAAGACTTGGGATGAGTGTAATCAAATTTTAGGAAAGAAATGTAAAAATGATTGTGACCAAATTGCCTCCAAATATCTGATGAAAGATCGGACCAAAGAAAATGTAACCAATGATTTTGTTAATTATTTCTCCGACAGCGTCTGCAATATGTTACACAAATGTGATTACAAGACAACTGTTTTTGAACCAGAGGAGATGCCTCAAAGCATGTACCTACCAAGGGCCAAAACTGCTGATATAGAAAGCATTGTGAGGCAACTTAAAAACTCTTCTCCTGGAATTGATAATATCAGAATGTGCGATATTAAAAAACACATAATAATATTAGCTCCAATTATAGCTCATTTTGTAAATAGAATCTTACTTGAAGCCAAAATTCCAGATGACTTAAAATGCAGTATTATCAGACCTATTTATAAAGGAGGTGATCACACTCTACTGGGTAATTATAGGCCGATTAGTATTTTGCCATCACTTGAAAAAATTTTAGAAAAATACATTCAGCTGAAATTAATCAAATATTTAGAAGATTTTTCGATTATTGATACCAATCAATATGGCTTCCAAAAAAAAAAAGGCACTGAAATGCTACTTCAAAAATTTGCCAGTTTAACCCTTTATAGGTCATAAGCTAAAAACGGATAGTTTTGAGACCTGCAACATAAAGGTCTATATTTCTTTATGTTTACAAGTTATAATCACCCTTATGGGTTCTAATCATTCTCAGATAACGCACAGAGGTCTTAAATCTAACCAACCGCCCCGAAGTTCGCACATGTTGACCAAATTTACAAGAATCGCATCCTGGTCAGTTTCAAGTCAAAATTATTAATGTAGCTGTTCTCCTGTAACACAAATAAATAAAAGTACATTTTTCCTTTCCAACCTGTCTTTTTGTAATGAAAACAAAATTTTTAGATCATGTATTTTTTTTTTTAACTAAATGGACACCGGTCAGAAAAAAGACCGCTGAAAAATAAAAAAATTTAAAAAAAACTGAGCATAAAAAAAAAAAAAAAAATTTTTCTGTTCATCAAAATGAATATAGAAAACATAAATAAAACCATTAAGGGCGAATCATTAAAAAAAAAGTTGTCCTATAAAGGGTTAATAAATAATGAATTGAATAGTAAAAATCATGTATTAGTTTTATTCATAGATTATTCCAAGGCATTTGACACTATTAATCATAGAAAATTATTGCAAATACTAGAAATCATAGGAATAAGAGGAAGACTTCTAAAACTCTTTGAAAATTACTTGAACAACCGATGCATGAAAATAAAGCTATTGAACACCTTAAGTAAAAAAAGAAGAATTTTAGCAGGCGTTCCTCAAGGTTCCATATTAGGTCCAATTTTATATATCATTTATGTATCTTTTATTAAGTACATTTTTAAACATGTAAAACACTTTGTGTACGCGGATGATACTGCATTGGTAATTTCATGCAGTGATCTGCAATTATGTATTAAACTCTTACAAGAAGATTACATTGAACTTTTGAAATGGTCTCATGACTCTGGTTTAATTATAAATGCAAAAAAAACTAAATTGATACACATTAGATCACCCAATGCTAAGGCAAATATTATTACACCTGAAATTAAAACACACACTTCAGATTGCTTACATGTCGGTATCTCTACATTGTGCACATGTGAAAATATTGAACTGGTTAAAGAATATGTTTATTTAGGAGTTATTATTGACTGTTTTTTCAAATGGGATTCACAAATAAATAAAGTCTGTGAACGACTCAGATCTATAGTTAGCAGATTATATAAATTAAAATTCTATGTTCCAATATGCACACTTCGAATAATTTATTTATCATTAGCTGAATCTATTATAAGGTATGGAATTACAGCCTGGGGACTTTCCTGTAACACAAATGTAAATCATGTTCAATCGGTTCAAAGATCATTAGTTAAATTATTAGCGCATAAAAGTTTATACGAACAAAGACATAATGTTCCGTACTTTTACCAGAATCTCAAAATTCTCTCAGTAAGAGCAATTCTGTGGTATAAAATTATATCTCAGCATATGAATAGCCCTATATACATACATAAATTGGATCACATTTACAATACCCGTTTTACGCTAAATGAAGGACTAATTGTACCTAAGCACTTGAACAAATATGGACAAAGAACGCTGGACTACATGATACCAAATTTATTGAATATGTTACCTGCTGAAATAAAAAAATGTACAAATGGTAAAACAAATATTATGTTGAAGAATTGGCTCGCCGAAAGAAAAAATTTGTATTAGACAGTAGCACAAAAATTGTAACTGCAAAATAAAGTAAAATAAGTTTATTTAAATCCTCAAAGTAAAAGCACCCATTGACAAACTACTAAAAAGTAGTTTATTGGGACTTTTCTTTTTCTGTAAAAATACTTTTATTTTTCCTGTCATATTGTATTTACCTTGTCTTTATTATTACAAATAAAAAAAAAAAAAAAAAATTGCCTCGCTGCGTTTTTGTCGAGATGGAGGTGTTTATTGAAGCCGTTTGCCAATTTCGTTTATAGGATACGACTAGCAAAGATTGTCAACATAAAGGATTCGGCTTAGAAAACCATTATTGAGATGATATTGGCGGAAATAAGAAAGTAAATTATTTTTTTTAAGTTTTTACATATTTGAGATGAGATTTTATTTATAAATGTACATTTAATTCATACGTAACATTTTTTTTCATTGCATACATGCTGTCAGAATCATATTCACTAGAATCAGTACTTGACATCACAAAAATCACTCCGTTCACTTCGAAACAAAGCGATACTGACTCGTTTTCAATGGAAGGGCAAAACTATTTCTCATTTTTCATTGACCTCGCTCCGCTCGCCCCGCTCATTTCTCTCGCACAGGCAGTGGAAGGCAAACACCTATCTTCTAAGTGACTCTTTTTTGATGGAAGGTCAAAACTATTTCGCTCAGCTCCCACTCCGCTCCGCTCTACTCTTTTCCGCTCGCAATGGAAGGCGCCCTTTATGAATGTGAGACCGTATCAAATGCTTTTGCGAGATCGAGAAAAACAGCAAGTGGTTTGCGACCAATGTCAAGATTATAGGAAACGATCTTTGTGAGGGCGGCTATTGCATCTGAAGTACTTCTACCTTTGCGAAAGCCGTATTGATTGTCAGATAATATTTTGTTATCTTCAAGAAACTTACAGAGTCTATTTTTCACCGCTTTTTCTACAACTTTAGATATTATGCTTAGTAAGGATATCGGTCGGTAGTTATTTACAAATAATTTGTCTCCCGCTTTAAAGATTGGAATTAATGTGGCCTGTTTTAGGGAGTTAGGAAAAATGCCAGTTTTGAAGCTTAAGTTGATTATGTGTTTAAGAGGGGATGCGATGTAATTTTGAATGTGTTTGATTATTTTTGTCGAGATATGATCAATTCCTGTGGAGTTACTGTTTTTAAGAGATGTTATTAATCCTATAATTTCAAGTTCAGTGGTGGGAGTGAAGTGAAACTGGTTATAGCTCAGACTATTGATAGGTATATTATTTGCAAGATCTTTCTCTGAGATGCTGTTTCTGTCTAAAATTTTTTTTGCTAAGTTGGGTCCAATGTTGGAGAAAAATTGATTGAAATGGTTAGATATTTTTTCAGGGTCAGAATTTACATGTATTGTTTGGTCTTCGATATTAATTTTAACAATAGGTGTGTCAGTTTTATTAATATTGGCTATATCTTTTATGATATTCCAAATTTTATTTTTATCATCTGTAGCTTCATTGATTTTTTTTTTGTAATAATCCCTTTTAACATTGTCAATTATTTATTTACAGTTGTTTCTATAACGTTTGTAGAATATGAGAGATGCATAGTCACTGGGGTTTTTTCTACAGAAGTTGTGAATCTTATCACGCTTTCTGATACATTGGAGAATACCATTAGTGATCCATGGTTTGAGTTTTGTGTCCGATCGTTTTGTTTTACTTTTTATATATGATGTTGCATTGGCCAAGTGGTTATGTAAAGAATTTACAAACAATTCACATGCAGAGGTGGTATCAGTACAAGCGTAAATAAGTTCCCAATTTTCTTTCGATACAAGATTTAGGAGAGTTTCATAAGAAATTTTTTCTTGGGGTTGATTATTTTGGGGCGGTTTAAGAGTTTTTTTGTTGATGGAAGTAATATAATATATATAATATACCTATCTCACAAGTATGAGTCGTGAAAGACTTGTGAGATAGGTATATATAATTTTAGGAAAAGTGAAATATAAAAATAATAATTTGATTACGTGCAATGTTCAATACATCACATACCCATATAAATTTTTTTAAAGCAAATGCAAATTACAAAGGCATCTATGATAATTATAGTAAGTTATAGTGTTGACTATTCTGTTGGTAAAATAATACATATGTATATTCATATTCTAGAATACTTTCAGTTTTACCACGACATTTTTTCTATTGTTTAGCTGACATAATAAACTAAAGAAATATTAATAGATAAAACAAGAAAAATGAATTTGAAAATGAAAATGAATGAAGAAATTCTGTTGGTAAAATAATACAAATATATATTCATAAACTAGTATACTTTCAGTTATACCACGACATTTTTTACTATTGTTTAGTTGACATAATAAACTAAAGAAATGTTAATAGATAAAACAAGAAAATGAAAAATAAAAAACTGAAAGTAAAGAAGGAACTTTTCCTTTAAGGAAAAATATCACGAAGAATTGAGCAATTTTCAAACTTACTTTATGTAAAAATACAGTTACTTTAATGCTAATATAATACCAATATAAATTAAAATGTAAAGAAAAACAAAAATTACAATTCAATTACTGTTGTTTAGCATATTCTCGCATTCAGCTCTCCCCAAGACCAGAAGCCAATTATTTACCTGCATACGCAGAATATTAGTACTCTTTGCCTTCCATGCATCAGGTATGAGATTGAGCAATTTAGGGCCTAAGTATGAGAATTGTCTCTGTGCTAAAGATGAGGAAGTGGTGGGCGGAACTATTGGGTTTTTTTTGCATGTCTTGTATTATGACAGTGGTTTACGGAAGCGTAGTGGTGCCTCTGTTTTTGAGTATGTAATATGATTTTCCTCATGTATAATTGTCTTACATCAAGAACACGAAACTCTGCGAACAATGAATCGCTGGGGTATCTGAAAGGTTTTTTCAGTATGACTCTTATAAGCAATTTCTGGGATTTAGCTAAGGGATATTTCTATTTAGATACTTTATGTACAGATTCTTTTATTATATATTTATCAAAAGATATTTTTTAGTGTTTTGACATTCTAAATTTAAAACAAATATATGCCAAGAATATTCTTATACATCATTTTAAAAACAGAAAATCTCCTAATGAAACTCGGATACATGACACAAGAGCCTCAAAAAAGGATATACGAGATGTTCCAAAATTCAAGACAAGTTTTGGCCAAAGAAACCACATATATCTGGCAACCAAACTTTACAACATCCTTCCTCCAAGTTTGAAAAAGATAGAAAGGATAAATAAGTTTAAGGAAAAAATCAAAACATGGGTGAAAGAAATTAATGCAGACATACTAGAGAATGTATTAAAAACATCATAGACATACATAGAGAATGTATTAGAAACTAAATAACGGAAAATCAAAGAAATCTACCAGTCCGCCTCAGCACGGGACCACCTAGTGAGGAGGACTAAG